>JAMKCH010030440.1:0-17151 GCA_023653785.1 Ophioderma brevispina
AATTTCTTCAATTTGCTCTCCAAATGAAGTCTAAGGCCATGGAAAGAACAGAGATATATTTACACATTAAAAAATAACATACCCCAAAACAAATACGGGACATTGATATGAGGATAAAGACATCCAGGTATTATGTAGGAAAAACTTTTTAAGTTTCCACAGAACTTTAATAAAAAAAATTGGATATTACATGAATATTTTTGACTCGTACTCACTGATAAAACCACAAAGACAAAAGGTTATAGACCGGTCAAACAGTGTGCATTAAGCGTGAGAACCCGCATACGGAGTTGTGCTTGCTGTTAAAGCCATTTTTCGGTTGCTGAATTTAACGTCGCTGGAAACGTTTAAATTATAAAATTCGTTCTGTTTACCCATAAGAAGCTGATTGGTTCTTAATCTTTCGTCGGTGAGGGCGTTTGAATATTAAAGCTTAAAACCATGCAAAAAATATACGATTTGAAAAATCTTGAGGGGCACTATTTTCAAATGTGCCAGTGTCTCTCGAATGTTTTCCTTTGGTGTGCTGCCCAAATATGTGTGAATATTGTAATTGCACTGGAGAGATTAAATACCAATTAATGAATAGTATTGAGGATGTTGACGAGTTCCTTGTTGGTATGGGGACCATTTGTGTTTTGATTGTTAAAAAACAACAACAAACAAACCAAAAGTAACCCTGAAAATCAAACTTGAGTTAACCATCAAACGCAATGACAGAGAGATGTCATGGTGAAAGAGAACATTTTTCGTATTTGTCAGAGATAGATTGTCTTTAATGTTTAATATTTGGTTGAACATGGCGTTATATGAGTTAATATAACAAAAATAAAGAGGTAAGGGTAAAGAAAGAGACAGGAGAAGCAAGTTTACAGGTTAAAACAAGCATCTACGTACTTAAGAATGCTTTGAGGGTACTAATCAGTCAAAACTTGGAAACGGCTTAAATGTGGTTTTTTACTTACGTAATAACAGTCTTTGTTTCTCAAACAATGAAGCAATCAAATTCAAAACAACAAAATAATAAGAATACAAAAAATAAAAAAAATAAATATAATGCAAAAATTTCGAAATTTTTAAGCATTTGAAATAATAGCAATTAGGGACTGCATTTATTTTGGGACACGCCGATATTCACCCCTCTGGTTACTCAGTTACCCACTTACATTAAAGAACATCCTCATCTTCTTCGTCTCCTCTTGAACTTCACCAGCAAACAATAGATAGCTTTTCAATAGGACTCATTGCATTCTTGATGCTTTATACAACTTATGGTTGTCACGACTACAAGGCCATTTCCATGCATGGGTATTGTACTCCCAAGTAGTCGAGATTGCTCAACCACTACCAAGTAGTGGGGCGTTAAATATAACATCACAGTACTGTGATGTACAAAAGCGGGCGTAGCATACTATCGTAAAAAAAAACTTGCTGTGAATGGACCTCGAAAACCCACAACCTCTCTGTTAGTACTAGGGCAGCTAACCAATGAGCCATTACAAATTGATCTAGATTGTGATGGCCGCAATTGTTTACGTTATTTCATAACAAAAATCCCACAGATTCGGTCAACTGACCTATTTCTTACGGATTATATTTTAATTGATTTAAGTTGTCCGTATCACATCGGAAAGAGAATGGAGATCGTGAGTGATGGGGAGGGCTGGGCCAACACGTGAATGTCGAAAGGCGGCCGCAACACGATTGATGTAGAAACGCGAATGTAAACCCATCAAGTTGTGATGGGCGCACCAATGTTCATTTTAGGATAGTATGCTATATATATATATATATATAATTATAGTATATTATATTATATTATATTTATATTGGTAAAGACACGACCATAATTTAAAAGAGAGAAAAAAAATAAAAAAATTAAAAAAATTAAAAAAATTAAAAAAATTAAAAAAATTAAAGTATATAATATATATATATATATATTATATTATATATGAGACTAGATATATATCTATATATAGAATATCGAGTATATATATATAACATATACAACAAAGTTTACGAAAATTAATAGCCGATTATTATTTACAGGGCGAAAACAATCGTTGTAGAGATAAAGGGATAACAATGTGAAATATGGTTACAATGCATGTGTGTGTGAGTGCGTGTGACTTTCATTCAAGTAGTACGCCCAGTTATGAGATGATCCCTACGTCCGCTATCCCCTGCCGCTAGCGTGATGGCGTTGTTAAAGATAGTCTGGACATTGTTAAACCTTACAATGAAACAAATATGCACGGAACTTTGACATTGCCAAATTTGAGATTCTAACACATATTTCAACCGAGACAGTGGGACGTTAGAGTGTTAAGTAAGACAGTTTTATGGCCGGAATGTTACACCGAACGTATAAAATATAAACTTAGTAGAGCGCTGATGTTTCATGGTTCACCAGATCAGAGACGTCGACAAATACTTATTGTAAAAATGTCATTAATGTTAATATGTGATAAGGATAATATATCTAGCCGCAAATATACTTAAAAGTATGGTTAATTAATAATAATATCAATTTTTTTTTATATTGTTTTTTTAATAAATCAGTCAGAAAAGCCAACATTTTAAGCAATCCAAGGAAAAGTTCCCAATACCTTACTGTCAGTGCTGCCATTTTGATCTGCCCACATTGCAGTCGAGTAAAACATTTTAAAGCTTTGAAGACGCGCAGCATATAGTGTACCACAAAGATCCATTTCTTACCGAAAAGCTGAGCTGGGACATGGGGTAAAAATGCACTTTTTTAAACAAAAAATGTTCAATTTTACAGAAAAATCATCAAAATTTGTTACTTTAAGCATTACAATTTTGTTGGATTGGCTATTGGTTTATTTCTAGTTAATGGATGTAAGGTAATTAAATTTTGAGGTCATTAAAAGTGTAATTGGGTGCACATGAATCCAAAATAAGGTAAAAAAAAGGCTAAATTTGGTAACAAAATACACATTTTTAAGATTGTTCATTTTCAAAAGTACGTGATTGAGATTATTATAGAATTTTTAATTGCATAGTTTTCAATATAAAAGCTTTTTTTCAATGGAAAAGGGAAATTTAAGTGAAATGCACTTTAACAATAACCTTAATTTTTACACAACACTTCTAAAAAATACACAAAAATGCGTATTTTGCCCATAAATTACGTATTGACATGCATTGTGTATTTTGATCTAAAATGAGAGGTAAACAAGTAGTGATGATGTTCAAACGTTAATTAAGTGTACATGCATCACGAATATAGATATGGCGATGTTGGTGAAAAACCCCAAAACTGTTATTAGAATTTTATGGATTTTTTTTCAAAATGGCATGGGGAAATATTGATTGTCATTGCTTGCAACTTATAATTGATAGTTTATTATAAGAAATATTTTTCAAAATATTAAAACAGCCCTTTTCCATGGAAAAGAAAGTGAAATTAAGGTGAAAGGCCCTGTTGTCCAAAAAAAGTTATTTTTACACAAGAAATCTTAAAAGGTTATTTTGCACGTAGTAAATAGATAGAATTACAAGGATTGTATTGTCGGGTGTAATATGAAATGTTATAATTATTGACGGTTATAACTCTAATTGAGTACACAGCATCACAAATATAGGTAAAAAAAAACCTAAATTTGGTTGAACAAAAACATTTTAACTTTTTCGTTCATTAAAAAATGAAATATAAGGTGAAAATGTACATTTCAATCATCTCTCTATAGGGCCATGCGCATGGGGCATGTAATGGTTCAAGAGTTTTGAAAAAATCAGATGGCACAACTTCAGTCATGTCACTCACGCCGAGGCAATTATGAAAAGTGGTTATGAAATTTCCATCAAAATGTTAAGGTCTCTGCCTCATTTTGTAAAGCTAAATATGTGTTTTGTTCATAAGTGTAGACTTCAGGATTAGAAAAGAATGGTTTTCACACTGCTTGGAAAAAGCCATTCATCCAAATACAACATTGGGGGGGGGGGTGAGCAGTTCCCCCGATAACTGCTGCTGCAGCTTTAAACCAGTCTGAAGGGACAATATAACGAAGAAAGGAAACGTAGTTCGGACGGGAACAAACAGAATAATGAACAAAATGCTTACGAAAAAAGAGACAACTCCGCCGCCAAATTGAGCAGGGCGAAAGACAGATTGTTGTAGTGGACGAAGCATTAGAAGTTAAGGACAAGAACTCAGGAATACACTATAGTGAAATGGATGCGAATGGAATGGGAGTGGATTTGGGAGGGTTCGTTGGTGTTTAAAACAATCCAAAATGATAACCGTTTCTACCAAAGTGACTGCTTTTAGATTTATTTTCATTTTCATTCAATTTATACATACATTGAGGACTATTGCCAAAAGCTTTCAACAGTAGGTCTGAGCGCCTACAGACAAACAGAAACTCATGATGAGAGTAGATGACCTCGTATAACCTTTGGAGGGTAGTTTCCGTGAAGGCCACTTCAAGGATCATTGAACACAAAGAAGAAACTGAAATGCAAGGACTGCGTTCAAAGTGTGTTCCAATATCATTTCCATAAGTTAGACTTGAAAAACAAAAAAATATTGTTTTTGGCTGTAGAAAATACTTGTACAATCTGAAGGACGGTCGTCACCAAAAACTTCTGTAGTGATTTAAAGTTGCATACTTTTATAAACACAAGGAACGTTTAAAAATGTGTATATTTTAACATACTGTCATAAGTTTTACCATAAAGCAAGAGAAACCGGATATATAATAAGTGTTCCCATTAAAATTAGATGGTCTGTCTTCAATATTCCTTTGTCCTTGATGTGCCTTATTCCATAAAGTATGATTTGGTATTAGAGTCTAAAGTAGGAAGTGTTTATTGATCATCTTGTTTTCATATAGGTTTTGATTTCGTTTATATACAAAAGGATAAAGCTGTTGTTTATAATTTAGCACCACATTTTCTACCCTGGCTGATGATGGCCTGTTTTGCAAACACAATAATCTAAAATAAATGAATCCCTTTTGTTATACCTCATTTCCTCCTTCAATGTTGTGGATTTTAACCTCGATAAATAACGTGGGAAATGCAAAAACATGTGATTTTGTAACGTTGTCTTCCTGGATCTTGTTTTATGTATAAATTTAACTGTAAGAAGCAATCGGATCATGTACCTTTAAATATTCGATTTGTCTTTATAAGGACTGATAGTGCGTTTAACTCAGTTTATCGGCGATAACTGTAGGTTTTCAAAAAAGATTCACTGAACTCAGTTTTTTGATATAGAACGTTCTTTTTTCAATGACATATATTTTGGAAAAAATATCAATAAACACAGTTTATCAATCGCTATACATTGTTTTTCGGTTTGATAAACTTTATTTTTTTGAAAATCATGCGCAATGTAACAGGGTGCCTCTCGACAAACCCCAGTGGACCAACTGCCCATTCTTGCTGGTACCCCCACTCCACATTGGTTGGAGAGCAGCTATAAAGTGTGTAAAACTAGTTCCAACAGTCAGAATACCCAAGATTATACATGAATGATGCATGAGTAAAAACAGTAAAGATAAGAATAAAATGCCGATCACAACTTGCATGGCAGGAAGAAATTAACAACACAACACAAAGTTTGTGTTGTTAATTTCTTCTTCTCATACAAGTTGGGATGAGCATTTTATTCTTATCTATATAAAGAAAGTTATGTCTCATGATCGTCATGGTACACTGGTATGTTTTCTCAAACTGAGTGGAGAAAAGAGCAAATATCTGAGTATAAACGTAATCTTCAACATTAAAAAAAAAAAAAAAAAAAAAAAAAAAAAAAAAAAAAGCCCACTTTTGCCAACATGTGAAAAACTCATTCTGTATAAGCCCCTCAAAATGATTTCACATGATAGAAAAATCCATTCTCTCTAATGATCGATTGGACTCAAGTCGACAAGACATGATGCAATATAGGTGTACATAGGCCTCATAATATCTGAACCCTGACCGGAAAAACGTCCGTTTCGTTGGATTTACAGGGTACATTGACTTTGACCCCACTTGAATAAACTTTCGAATGTGCTGTGTATTCCTCGAAGTTTTTATGCTATATGGAGAATATATGGGGAGAGTTTTGGTAAACTTACCAGTTTTACAAACCCAAAGAGAAAATTATCATGATGAGTAAAATGTAACCTGCAAAATTCACAATTTGCCCAAAAAATGGAGGGACAAATGATCTTTTGCCACAAAATTTTAAAATCTATTTTGCCATTATCTCATCAAAAAATTGGTTTCCATGATTAGACAAATTTATTTTTATCACATGAGACCAAATTTGACAAAATTAATGATTTTAGTCATAGTTAAAGGTATGAATTAGTGTTTTTCCATAAATTATACCTCAGGACCAGCTGGGGGATGACCTCTAAATGACCCTAGTGACCGACACCAAGGTTACAAATTTCACACCATCATTTTCAGATTTGCCAGCATGACAAAGAGCTTTCAGGATATATGTTGTCATTAGTATTACACTCCGTAGGGGACCAGACACGTTTTGGCCAAATTTCCACTCCACTAGTTAGAGTATTTTCGATTGATTTTTCACTCATTGTGTCGAGATTGTGTTTGTGTGCAAGGCTGTGTGTGGTGTGCGTGCGCGTGTGTGGGTTATGTTGCTAAGGTATGGGGAGGGTGTATGAGTGTGGGTGGTTATTGCGTGGCGCAAGCGCGGTGTGTGTGTAAGTATAGAGAGGATTACTCTAACACTCACGGCCACGGCAGGAGCGTCACGGCACGACACGGAACGTCACGGAAGTTACGGAACGTAACTTTTTGCAAATTTATTTAAGTCAGATGTGTTGTATAGTAGGTTATAAATCAGATCCATTCTTAGACGTTTGGGGAAGAAGGTTTGAAGTTTTTCAATAGTTTGAAGGGTGCGGAATCAGAATTTGGGTCAACCTCTGGGAAATGGGGAACTTTGTAAATAAGGGGTAAAATTTGTACAGGGGTAAAGTAAATTTGAAATCAAGGGACAAAAATTGTGTTTAAATTACCCAAAGTATTTGTTCATTATAAGGATTAAAAAATGGTATCGTTGTCCATGTCCGACTTTAGTTAAACAGGTACAGCTATATTAGGTTCAAGGTCCTCTGGGGTAAACGTACCCAGTGCTCCGATTTCGTTTGAAACCGGTGTCAAATTGTTCGTCTTGCCTTATATTACAATGTTTGGCATTTGGTTCGTATCATTGACGCAAAATGTGGTAACAAGGAACTCCAGGGGTCGAAGGGGTCCCCCCAACTGACCTCAAATGGTCTTACAGGAGAGTCACCAAGAATTGAAATTGAAATTAATTTGTCTGTCTTAAGTGCGCTGCCCAGGGCATTAATTGACACCGGTTTTTCACCAAATCTGAGCATGATTTTTTGCCCCCAGAATGACCTGAAACCTTATCAGGGCTGTAGCCGAGATCAAATAAAAAAGTTCGGAACCTATACAAACTATACCATTTGTTTAATCATATAATGAGACAATTACAGTGGCTGTACATTTAAACACAATTTGACCTGATTCACATTTACCCCGTACAAAAATTTTACCCCCCTATTTACCAAAGTTCCCCAACATTTTTCCAGATGGTTGTGGGACCCAAAAATCTGATTCCGCACCCTTCAAAACATATAAAAACATCTTCCAACCTTCTTAACCAAACTTCTGAATTGGGAGTCTCGTTATTAAACCTATAGTAGATGGAGGGGTTAACCACGGAAACAAACATGAATGTGAATAAGCCCCCCCCGGGGGGGGGGGGTTCTTCACATTGAACATGCGTATACGTATATGTTGCCTTATTTTTCGGCGGTTTTTTTTGCGATTAAAGGTGATACAAGTGGCTGGGTAGAAATTGCACACAAGGCGCCCAAAAATTCCAAATTCGGTGTATTTAGGGCAATTGTTTGCAAAAAGGCACCAATATCCGAAAAAAGTGGGGCTTTTTCAAGGAATTGGTATATGAGGGTGGTAAATTCGACCAAAAAAGGTATTTATGGCGAACGGCCCCTGCCTGCAATGTGACAAGTAGGGCACATATACGTATACGATTTTGGTGAGAGTATTCCCCCGGGAAATACGCAGTGTGGGAGCAGTAAACTCTCGCAACATTAACAGTGGTCATTAAATAATCTAATTACAATCTGATCATCAAGCAAAGTGTTCTAATAGATGGAGAGGCAAAACGTGACGTAATCTATAGAAATTCACCGTCTCGCATGTTTTTGCCGACCACAAAGACAACCTAGATACCCACACTCGAAAGCAATTGGATGGCCTCCGCTTCTCCCACATACTGTGGGTGCCGTGGCATATCAACTAATCGGTAGTGATACACAGTAATTTTATGTGTTAGAGGTGGCCGGTTGTAAAATAGTTGTACATGGAGATCATTGTGTCAGATACTCTTTTTTCTCATAATGCAATGCGCGCTTAGGTTGAAAAGATGTATTCATTGAGGCGGTTTATTTAAATCAAGACGACTGATGTGTTCATTCATTCGTTGGGTGGCCATGGTAGGACAAAATTTAAAAACCACCCCAATAGCACCCAACATCCAACAAATGATTTTTGGCGGGATTGGTTGTATAGAATTGACATGATGTGTGTTATACAAGCACCCCAAAACTGATAAATTATCCGTGAAATATTCAAAATGTCAGCGCCCAGCGACGGACGACTGGTTTGATGGCCTTCACCCCTTGTCGTCAAGGGCTCACAACTGGCCAAAGATTAACATCGAAAAAATGGACGGATCATCAACAAACTTGACGTTAGTTGTTCAGTAGGGAGTGGACGAAAAAAGATCTGAACACTTTTTCAATACCATAAGGATAATTTTAGATTATAAGATTGCAATAAAAAAAAATTGAATGAATTTCTCGATGAGTGTAACTAAAATAAAGTTATGATTTTTGGGTTCATCCTTCATGTAACATGCATGCATGAGCTAGGCATGAACTCTTCTATAAGGAATCAAATGAGTACAAGGATTGACAGCTTATTCCTAAAAGACTCTCTGTCTACTCATGAATATCTTACACCAAGAACCACCGATTTTGTTCGGCCTATTATAGTAAATGTGTGACCAAACATTCGACTTGACATCCTCATGCTACTTTTCCTTGTATTATACCTGTGTCGATAATGAGAAAGCCGGAGAATTTTGGAAGCGCCTTTGTGTGCAATTTATACACACCACTGATATACTGAAATCGCCAAAAAAAAAAAACAAAAAAACAAAAACCAAACACAAAACACCCGAAAACTAGGGCACATAACTTATACCATGTCAAGTGAGAACCCACATTCCACATTCAGTTGGTTTCAATGGATTAACCCTCCATCTACAACACACGGCCACGGGGAACTTAAATAAATTTGCTGCCTTGCTAATTTTGTGGTTTCGTTAAAATGGACCATACCAAAGTGCAAATGTAGATTTTTTTAAAAAAAAAAAAACTTGACCCGCCTTGACAAGCAGACCCATGGAAGAAATTATGTCTGCGAACGGCCGTGACGTTCCGTGACGTCTCAATGCCGTGCGTTTGACGCTCCGTGCCGTTGCCGTGAGTGTTAGAGGTCAGCCAGTATAGACCATTTCGCCTTTGAAACGGTAAAATTTGTTCAGACTGTCGAAAGATGTGGCGACAAAAAACTGGAACAGAGACATAAGAAACACTATAGATGTGAGAGGGAAAACAATCAACATGTCCATTAAAAACTCGGGAGTAGGCCCTATATTTTTGCAACACAAACACACAAACGTTCCAATCGTGTGTGAAATCAAGACTAAATGGAAGGCAAAACCGATAATCAGAATCATTAACAACATATAAATAATGTAAAGTCGAGTATTATTGAGTCGTTGGCATCTTTGTTAACACTGCCGTCCAAATCGAGGCATCGAAGAGCCGATGTACTTATGATAGGCCTACTAATAATTAATAAGGGAGAGAGAGAGAGAGAGAGAGGAAGCGAGGAGACGAGAGAGAGTGCGAAGGAGAGAGAGAAAAGAGAGAGAAGAAAAAGAGATAAATAACGAAATACTCGAACTTAATGACCATTAATTCTGTTCTGAACACGTCAATGTAGAATATCAGTCTTCCAAATTCTTGCGCTGTGCAAGTTTTACATCAGGCTGGCAATAGCCATTTACTAATTGGAAAACCGTAGGTTGAATATAAACACAATATTTTGTTAAACATTGTTAAGTTTAAATTCCCAATTTACCTATTTTTGAAAGGATGTACCTGTGCTCGTTCTAAAAGGATACAGAGACATTGTTTTGGACACCTTATAGAAGAGAGAGTTTATCATATTAGCCGAACTTAATAGGTGTAAGTAAATGTGCTTTTTAAGCATTTTTTCATCGAACGGTTTGCCATGCAAATCAAAAGTGACAGCGTGCACTTCATGAATATATAATACTACATGATTCAACTACTTAGGGGAAGCGTGGTTGTCAGTCAATTCAAGGAAGAAAGAATGTGGCGGAGGGAAACCATATGTGAAATACGGGATATATCAAGTAACCAATTGAAGTACTTTTTGTGTTACTTTACATAAACTGGGTAGGTGATTTTTTTTACAAAAACAACGCTGGCGATTAATCTATTTTGATTGATCTTCATGATTGTAAGTAAGAGATACATTATTTATATCCGCTACATAGAGGGTGATGCGTTGTTATGATAATCTAAATATATAGGACTGACTACACTAATCTAGGCCTTTATGGTCTAATACCAGTCGAATCCCGGATCAGACGGTACGGATTTGTTAGACACTAAAACAATCACGTTCATTTTACAAGAAAACATGTAATCCTATCCTATCACCATACTGAACTGCAATGCACATGATTGATATATTGTATGTTTATCAACTACTTCCAGATTCATGGACGTGTATGGGGCCTACTACATGACATGGTCTTACATTTCTATAGTAGATTTCAAATTACGTGAGACGCCATACATTAATCCATAGGGATGATGGTTTCATAGGGGTGATGGTTCAATCCCCGGCCATGGTGGATACTAGGCTTTTTGTTCCATTAAAACGTATTGTGTCCAGGTATAAAGTTACTTTAAACAATCGGCTTACTGAACCTGATGATTCCAGTTCTACAATGGTCGTTTAATGATATATGAACGACTTGTTCAAATCCGCTTTGTGCTAATCTCTTATACAAGATTTGACCCCACTTTTCATGGCAAAAAAACTTAGTTTGGGTTATGTGTGCATTGGTAATGAGTGCATTTATTTCTTTATCTCCGTACTGTGATAAAGAATGATATTTGGTAGTGTGTCAAAGTAGTTTCAAATAACAACATTTAAATGAAATTTTGCTGGTTTTTTTCATCCTGATACATCAAATAAAGACATCCAAACAATCTATAGGTGTTAAACACATGTTGTTATGTCACCATTTATTTTACTAGGGCTACATTACTATACAATTGTATGAGTACCAGAAACTTTTCTACCTGTGGCCATTTAAATATTTACTCTTAACCACTCCACGGTGAATGGACAGACTCAAACTTTTATGAGGTCTCACTTATTTTGAGTTCTTAGGGCCTCAGTAAAGTTTACTACCGAAATGGCTACCTGAATAGCTTAGTGGAAGGGGATCTCGTGCACCCCCCTGAAAGCAATTTCTAATCAATGTCTCTAAGAAAAATGCGTGAGAAAAAAACGATTAGCTATGTTAAAAAAGTGTTAAAATTGTCCCACGTGCCATTTTTTGGACAAATTTATTAATTGCAATTAAGGAATCGCCATCAACAAGAACCAAATATGGTTTTCACCGTATCTTCACAACAAGAAACACAAATTTGTTCTTCCAGAGCCATTATGACCGCTTGCCATGCATACTTGCATTGTTGTTTTGCTTCGGCTCCAAGATGGTAGCCAACAGGCCACCTAAAGATCTGCAAAGCATAAACGTGCTGTATACTGTATTATTTAGTCCTATACGCACAAAATGAGGAAATAATTAAGGAATATGTCTTCGACTATAAGAAACTCATATCTGCCTGTATTTCGCTTAGTGGTATATTTAACATTCAACATGGCGGCGCACTTTGTCCCCTTCAAATTGTTAAAAACTTACAAATTACCTTTAACAAACATCCTATTTACTTTGTGTACAAAACTTTAAGCTCACGGTGGCCCCTTGCCTACATCCGATAATTTTTAATTTGGGGAGGTTATTATTTTGACAAGGGCACATTTCAGACTAGTATCAGAAATTGATTGACATGAGGGGCCATCTTTAATGCAACCCGTAGTGGCCATCTTAAATTTTAAAAACAAACAACATTGCCAGCTGTGTGTTATACTGGTCAAACGCACATATCTCATATCTTTAAGGTTTAGACTTTTATTATTATTTTGAGATGACACGTACACATGACACATCCAGTTATAAGGTAATTGTCTGAGTTTAAAAGATTCTTGAAGGGGAGAAATTGGACGTTGCGTTGAATTTTAAGAATGCATATCACACAAACAAGATGGATATGAGTTTCTTTTGGTGAAAGACATATATATCTTACTTAAATTGATAATTATATTATTATTATTATTATTATTATTATTATTATTTGACTATACAAATAAATATTACAGGTATACATCGTTTTTATTTTACAGATCATTGGAGCGGCCATGTTGGCTGCCATCTTAGATCCGAAGCAAGATAATAATACAAATGTGATCGACTAGAGTTCACAATGGCTCAGGAACAACATTTTGTGTTTTCTAGCTGTTGAGATCTGTTTAAAACTATGTTTTTTCTGTAATGGCGATAAAATTTGCATAAATTTACCTAAAAATGGTAGACGTAATTAACATAGCTAATCGTTTTCTACGCATTTTTTCTGATATAGAGACATTGATTAGAAATTAATTTCAGGGGGTACATGGGGGTACTTCTATCTACTAAACTAGAAAGGTGGCAACACGATACTTATTACCCACTATCATCTACACAAAATTGCATGATAGCATTTCTGGAATAGGAACTATAACCAGGTAGGGTATATCAAGGGTTATACAGGGGTTAAAATTTTGAAATGATCCAATCATGTTAGAAGCACACCATATTGTTCGTCGGATATTGTTTCACAGATACAGAGTAAAAACAGCAAAAATGGGTGAAAAAAGCTAATTTGGTTTGTACAGGGTCAAAAAATAAGTCGCTCGGATTTTGGTAGAAATGACACAAGTTATTTGCCTGGCTAAAATGATTAAAATACGGACTACTTTGCACTATCTAAACAAGTATAATGCCTAGTTGCCGCGATATGATTGTGGCAAAATATGTTATGTTTCTGAAACACAAACTTTATGCCATAGAATGCAATGATGCAATGGACGTTGACCTCTTTTGCCCTCTGCTTAAATTGTAAACCAAATATTTATAGTTATTTCTTATTTTAGGTCATATTACCTCCACCAACAATTTGGATCACTTTTCATTCAAAATTGGCCCAATTTAATACATTTTGACCCCTGTATTGCCCCTTTTACCCATTTTTGCCGTTTTTATCCAGTAACTCCAGGCCTTTAGGCCGCAGGTGGTACAAACTAGAAACTAGAAACCTATGGTCATACAAATAATGTGGAACGTACTTACAACATGATTGAAGCAAACATTCCTTCCTGCGTAATCCTTTGTTTTCCCCCTACCTGGCTATAATAGCTATACCTTTTCAGAAATACTATCATGCATATTTGTGTAGGTTATAGCTGGTTATGGCAAACTGAGATTGGAAACTAAGTGTCGTTTTGCCACAGGGTACCGAAAATTTGCTCCGTCCATGGATTTAATAATGTAGTAAGCATGTCACAGAATGGGTTTACGTGATTATCGACGTGGTAAACCCCAAACCCAGCTTAACGTCCCGCGCGCGGTCCACGAACTATTAAACTTCTGAAATCATGTCATGATTTGACGCATAATTTAGACATATTTTAATTAAATTAAAAGAAATCAATAACGTGTCACTTTCGGAAGGATTTTGAAACAATGTAATAATTGGCTTTTTTAGTTTTTTAAAGTTATTACTTTCTAACTGTATTTCACCAAGTAACATATAGACCGGGATAATATTTTTTGGAGGACGACGGTTCGGACGTAGACACGGTCTTCGATGAGAGATTTGCCCACGGCCCTTACTGCAATCTGTCGGTGGTGTACAAGCAGACGACGTGGGCCTTGGAGCTCATCAGTGCCTCCTCCGGTATCCAAAGCTATGTCCGTGAGTTCAATTTTGAATTTGTCAGCAAAACAATTCAGCGTTATAAACTTATTTAATAAAAGATAATAGTTGGAAACAATTAATGGTATGCTTTTTTGTTTTTTGTTTTACTTTTCGTTGATAATCAAATTTATAGTTTTTGTTTTTGATTGTTTCTGTTTTTCTTTGATTTTTAAATCGTTATACTGTCTTCTACTTCATTTTCCTTTTCTGCACATCTTACCGAGGTAAGCCCACTCAGTGCAGTCACTGCTTTCCAGAGGGGCCTTCGATACAAGGTCCAACCAGGTAAATATATATATATATATATATATAATATATATATCTATATATATATATATATTCTATCTATATATATATAGGTGGTATATCATATCATCTCTTTTACTATCTATAATATTATATATTATATCTGCTAATATATATAATTACATACAAAAGGTAACAAATAAATGCACAAGACAAATTAAATACCACGATGCTACTAATAATTTTAAAAACTATATAAAAAGCTTGAATAAAAGCATAAACTAAATATCAATATTTAAAATTGTTCTTTGAACACCTATTTCAAACATGGAGATTTGACAAGATTTTTATGTGATGATCCAATACTATGGTTATCCGGTCATCCTCCGGTTCTTACCTTTGTCCTATTTGTGTTATGCAGAGATCTCATTAGCCGGCATAAGTGAAATATGCAGTATCTGACGTAAGATCACTGCCACAGAAGAGATCGAAAAACAGATGTTTCTGGAAATTATGGATCCCAATTCGACACAACAACCGATTCCAGAAGATAAGAAAAAAAAACCGATCCCAGAAGCTCGATCTATATCGCCGCAAAACCCCAAAAGCAAAACGGCAGATCTTTTAATGGGACAGAATAATCTGTTGAAGACCCTGTGCAGAGTGTTTGAAACAAACGGAGGCTACTCTGGTGGATGTGCAAAGCTAGTCCGGCAATTGTTGTTCCAACTGCAAATTACGGTATGAGAACCTCAGTACTTTGGGATGCTTACAGAGATGGCACACTTCAATCTCAACTTCAAAGCAATACTGACTACGAAAGACTTCTGGAACATGCAAAACCGGTTCCAGTTTAATTCATCAAATACCATTGACGAGAGGACTCTTGCAAAGGATTGGAATACTTTGATAAGCAAGGTAAGATGGGTCCCCCGAAAAATATGTATTATGGGCTTGATGAAACTATCTACTCCTTTAATATGTGGATTTCCTCTTACTCCTACTTTTCAAAATGAATACAGTCTGGCCGCAAGACTAAAGGATGAGTAAATGGGGCATGCCGCACACACACGAAATCATTGCCCTCGCTTGCTCTTCTTGATCCATTGGTTTTTCTCATGCCCTGGGTCACTGCTATCTACGCCCGGTGCTCCTCCCCATCTCCTGATTTTTGTCCTTTCACCTCTTTCACCCTCGTGTCATTCGGGCCTCTGGTCGGTACGTTCTTTGCCCTGTGTTAGTCCGCCCATCTCCCGTCTCCCCCCATATATTCTTGCTGTCCGGTGGCATGTTTTCGCCTAGCAGGAGCATTATTCCTCCCTGGTCTGACGGGTTCGTTGGATTGTCTCCGCGTTTCGTGAATATAGAGTGTGGCGGAGAAAGCGATGTTCGCTATTGGAGGGTGTTGCGTAGCTGGTGCTTCCACACGGAAATTCGGCGTACCGTGCGCGGATATAGTCGATATGGTGAACTTGGTAGCTTTTCCGATTGTGCCGCGCGGCCGCATAGTTTATTCTCTCTTGTCTTCCCATCTTTCCCGAAGTCCTATTCGACCTCCCCCCCCGCGTTTTGTTTATTTCTCCCATGCCATGCTACATATCAGGCACAAACGACAGACATTTTCTCCGCTGCAAAAGGTTCCGCCAGACCCCGCACAAAAGGACCCCCAAATTGGGCTACTTAGACGAGCGAGGTACCACTCGGAAATAATGTCAAATTAACAGGTGTGGTTTGTGGAATACAAAATGGGTAATACCAGATTAATTGTCAGCTGCACTACAGGTACCAGACACTTCAAATATGGCCGCACTAGACTCTGCTGGCCATCTTAGCTAGCTCAGATCTTGGGGGTATCCCACATGAAATCCATGAATAAAATGCTGTATCGGCCTCACGGCACATAGAATGACCCTATGGGCAGAACAAATATCCGCTGTCTTAAGCCACCAGAAACCCATATGGCCCACCTAGGCTATTTTTAAATTATATCAAAAAAAACAACAAAGCAATAACATCAATTTTAGTTTTGTTAAAAAAAAATGACCCATACCAGAATATTATCCATTGCCTGGTTCTATCAGACTCCGTAATAAGCTGTTGGACACAAATGGCCTAGTAATAGGTAGGCTTATTAAATATATCAACTGAATCAGGTTTAGGCTCTTTGAAAAATAGGAAATAATTGTAATGGCCTATTTGAATCATGTCGCTCTTACCCGCTGGGATGTACGATTAAATGACAAAAAAGTCAAAGTAAAACATACTTAATGGTATAAATATGAAACATTTGGTCATGGATAAGTTGGGGACTGTAGAAATTTTAAAGGTCCATGGCCCGATCGCTAATAGCCTTGTCCCTCAGAACCAGATTTTAACTGAAGGGTAAAAAATGTTTGGTGTCTGTTTTCTAATTTACCCTAAAGGATTTTGGTTTTCGATTGTTATGAGCCAAGTGTGGCCCATTTTGGTTGATCAAATAATAATTTTACGTTACGTATGGTTTGTTGTACAAAATAAAAGGGTTTTAGCTCTCACATAAAAACTGATCGATATCGCTTGAAAACTTAGAGATGGGATTATGGTCAAAGTCATTAAATCAAGATTAAAACGTGGTAAATGGTTA
>JAMKCH010030441.1:0-16864 GCA_023653785.1 Ophioderma brevispina
ACATTGTAAAAAAAAGGACTTGGGTCGCTGTCAAGGTTGTGCGTTTTCCCCTTCAATTAAGGCCTAATATCATTGTTGAAAATAATGCACTACTATTATAATATAGATTAAGGAAAAGTGGTGAAATCCACATGTCATTTTAATTTTATCCTTAGAAACAAGCCGCTTTGTCACGTGAATTGGATTGTCACATAAAATTATCAAAATTCAGAAATTTTTTTTAGATCAAGGTTACGGATTCAATTGATCCCATTTTCTTTTGTTAGGTAAGTATGGTAATTAAGAAAACGTTAACGCGCAGCTGGGTGCTGAATTAATATTTCTATAATAAAGGTCTATGATTATGATAATATTATTCGTTTGCTCTTCAAGCGTTACCTTCCTCAAATAATTGAAACAGATTGAATATTTTGTTAGTTTCCATCTTCTGATTGCCTCAAACAGAATTCAATTCAGCAATGGGTCTGTGTTGGGATGGACTAACTTAAAGCTTTGTTCTAAGGACCATTACTGTTAGAATTCTGGGTGTATTTTTTTTTTCTGCATGCTTTTTAAATAAAGATAAACCGTCAAATGATTCATTCCAAAGTTCGTTTTAATTGTATATGTCGTTTTGCTACTAAGGACTTTCTTCGCCCCTATAGGATAGTGATATGGGCAACCACTTTTAAAATAGGACATTTTTCGTATCGCTGTTTTTTTTATTTTAGTTTTTACCACCAGGCCTATAGTCCCAGAAATTTACTAAAATCCAATTTAATGTTTTCAAAATGTATTGTGTTGCAAAAACCACACACCCACACACCAATGGTGAACTCGGCGCACGGGGCTTGATTTACAATAACCCATGAAATGGTCTACCTGAAACCCTCGCAATATCACTACAACGAAGGCTTAAAGAATAAACAACAAGTATTCAAAAAGAAAAAAAAAACACCCAAAAAAACCCTCCAGCCTCTACTAACGTCTAACGCACTCACCAACCTCTGCGTTTGACTCTACGTCGAGGAGCTGCAGAGTACATCTGTCAAAGTCAAAGTGATGTTTGGTTCGTTTTGATCACTTGCTATATTGAAAGCTCTTGGCCGCCATCGTCTTGATCCATCGACAAATGTTTGAGGTATAGCGCCACCAACCTGGCCACCAAGCCTCGTTCAAAATCAACATGTTTTATTAATTAATATGCTATCGTTCTAAAAAAAAGGAGTAACATGAAATCCTATTCATCATTATTGGTCAAATCAGCGATTGTTATGGTTTTATTTTCGGCAGTTAAATGCCAACAAATGTATGTATCTGAAACATCCTCAATATTGTTAATATCTCATCCCCTCGTTCGCAACATTGGCAAATCGCAGGTGTCTCTCTGGAAAGTAATCTCTTATAGCTTGCGCCCTTCCGGGCGCGAGCAATTAATAGTGATCTTTTCAACGACAAGCAAACCTTAGTTGATGGATTATAACTTTTTAGAGGTGACGCGAGACCTGTGTCCTTAAATATCCACATACCACAACGCACACACACACTGCAACCACATGCCACACGCACACACCACCACCCACTCAACACACACTAACAGGCTTAGGGGACCCAAACGTGTTTTATTGAAAACAGTAGTGTTCAAATACAGTAGATACCCAAAAACATACGGTCGACCATTATTTATCAGAGTCTGGAAAATTTTGCTGATAAATAATAGCCTTGAATAAGTAAAATGGCATCCTCTTTTGTCCAATGATATTTCAGTCCCTTGAATTGTGTGAAAACGCAGGGGGTATTTAATAGAAGGCCATGGCCTCTTATTTATCCACATATGACGTATGCATTTACATTTTGTTCTATACAAGATATTCCAGAGAAGGAGTAACTTTCTTGTTTGTAAAATGAAATCAATATACTTTAAATCATGTAATTAATGACTTTTAATAATGTACGTGTACCTATAATCTTATTTGGCAGATTCAAACGTTTCTGGTGAGAACGTTGGGACTTTGTCTTTCCTTCTTTTCTTCCGTAACGAATCGAATAACAATACAAGTGCCTATGAGGCACTGTAAAGGAATACAACACACCAAAATACCCCTCAGATTAACTGATTTTAGAATTATTTTTTGGTTTTTGTATTGCTCTCTATTGACCCATAGCAAATTTAATAGTTTTAAATACTGAATATTTCTTGCTTCTTTAAAGAGCCATATTTGAACAATTCCACATACAGAAAGCCGAAAACCATTTTCAAACTTTGCTAAGAGTGCAATATGTGGGACCCCAGTGGCGGTGGAAAGAAGGGGACATGTGAATGATTCCCCCCAGTTAAAAACTCTCCTGTCTCAAGCCCCCAGTCATCCTTCAAATATCAGGGCATAACGACATTACACTCTCCTTAACACTCTCCGCCCTAATGTACTTACTCCATTAAAATAATAAAGCACTTGGTACAAGAATACAAAGGGGACATTGTGCATGGCCCATATCGTACACAACCGGCTTATTGGTTCTTTTAAAATCACAACTTTATGGATCCCCTATCTATCGTCCATTTGCAGTTTCTACCTTGTTAAATCCTTATTCCGGAGGTTTGATCATCATCATCATCACATCCAGCAAATCATCATCATCCTTCTTCTTCTCCTTCCTTTCTTCTTCTTCTTCCCGGCCTGGGTGTTGTCTTTCTTCTCTCTTCTTTCTTCTCTTCTTCTTTCTTCTTCTTCTTCTTGTTTGTTCTTCCTTCTTGGCTTGTGTCAAGTTTGATCATTAAATTCCTTAATTAGACAACATCTACGAACTTATACACTGATGCGTTTTTACGCTAATTTAATAGTAGAACTTTTCTTAGTGCATACGGTTTTCTGCATTCTCGTTGGTGCATAAGAAGGGGTGAAGTGGACCCCCTCTGAAAACCACTTTGCCGTTTAGCGTTACAACATGCCCCCCCCTTATTCACTTAAGTGTTAATAATAAGAATAACTGAAATCAATAAAGCAAGAGTTGACAATGATTCGAACCACTAACATTCCGATCTGGAATCTCACTCTTCATCCATTGTGCTATATGTAAACCTTCAAACATTATGCTATTCGCAGAAGGGTGTTTTTGTGATGGTCTTACGGAATTAACATATTAAGCTAATGCGAACGACTACTCATTACATATTCAAAACATGATCATGATCAATGAACGTTGCACACACACACGCACACACATACACACACACACACACACAATAAACACGTTTATTGGACCCAGAACGTTTTTTA
Source organism: Ophioderma brevispina (assembly GCA_023653785.1). NCBI lineage: Eukaryota > Metazoa > Echinodermata > Ophiuroidea > Amphilepidida > Ophiodermatidae > Ophioderma > Ophioderma brevispina. Next base: position 3,258 of record JAMKCH010030441.1, read on the forward strand.
TTGAAAACATTAGTGTTCAAATACAGTAGGTCCAACATACGGTCGACCATTATTTATCAGAGTCTGGAAAATGTTATGATAAATAATAGCCTTGAATAAGTAAAATGCAATCCTTTGCTCCCAATGATATTCCATTCCCTTGAAATTGTGTGAAAACGCAATGGTATTGAATAGAAGGCACATGGGCCTATTATTTAATCCACATATTACGTATGCATTTACATTTTGTTCTATACAATATATTCCAGAGAGAGGAGTACTTTCTTGTTTGTAAAATGAAAATCATATGACTTTAATCATGCTAATGACTTTTAATAATTTTACGTGTACCTATAATCTTATTTGCAGATTCAAACGTTTCTGTGAGAAAGTTGGACTTTTGTCTTTTCTTCCGTAAACGAATCGAAATAACAATACAAGTGCCTATGAGGCACTGTAAAGGAATACAACACCAAAAATACCCTCAGATTTAACTGATTTTAGAAATTAGTTTTTGGTTTTTGTATTAGATATCTATTGAACCCATAAGAAAATTTAATAGTTTTAAATACTGAATATTTCTTGCTTCTTTAAAGAGCCATATTTGAATAATTCCACATACAGAAAGCCCGAGAACCATTTTAAAACCTTCCTAAGAGTGCAATATGTGGGACCCCAGTGGCGGTGGAAAGAAGGGGACATGTGAAATTCCCCCAGTTGAATCTCTTATCTCAAGCCCCCAGTCATCCTTAAAATATCAGGGCATAACGACATTACACTCTCCGCACCTAATGTACTTACTCCATTAAAATAATAAAGCAACATGGTACAAAGTAGGTAAAAATGGGGAATTGGCATGCCAATATCGTACACAACGGCTGTATTGGTTCTTTAAAAACACACTTTTGGATCCCCTATCTAGTCATTTTGCAGTTTCTACCTATGTTTAAAATCTTATTCGGAGGTTCATGCATATCATCATCATCATCATCATTTAATCATCTTCTCTTCCTTACTTGCTGTGTCAAAGTTTGATCATGAAATTCCTTAATTAGACAACATCTACGAACTTATACACTGATGCGTTTTTACGCTAATTTAATAGTATAACTTTCCTTAGTTGCATAAGGTCTTTGACACTACCGTTGGTGCATAAGATAGGGGTTGAAGTGGACACCCTCTGAAAACCACTTTGCCGTTTAGCGTTTACAAATGGGCCCCCCTATTCACTTAAGTGTTAATTAATAAAGTAAAAATAATTAAAGAAGAGTGACAAGATTCGAATACCACGAAACATTCCGATCTGGAATCTCACTCTTCATCCATTGTGAATTATGTAAACCTTAAAACATTCAAACATTATATATTCACCATAAGGGTGTTTTTTGTGGTGATGTCGTACGGAATTAAACTATTAAGCTACATGCGAACGATACTCATTACATATTGAAAACATGATCATAATCAATGAACGTAAGCACACACACACACGAAGCACACACACACACACTAAACAGGCTTAGTGGGGAACCACCCAGAACTTTTTCATTAAAAAACATTTATGTTCAACTATTGCAGTAGGTCCAACATACAGATTTGTCGACCTTATTTATCAGCCAGTCTGGAAAATTTTTAGCTGATAAACTGAATAGCCTTGAAATAAGTAAAATGCAAACCTCTTTTGTCCCAATTGATATTTCATTTCCCTTTGAAAAATGGTATGAAAACGCACTGGTATGGAATAGAGAAGGCACATTGGCCCATTATTTTAATCAACCTATGACGTATGCTGACATTTTGTTTATACAATATAGCCGAGATGGCGAGTACTTTCTGTGTAAAAATGAAAAACATCATAGACTTTAATATGGGTTAATGACTTTTAATAATTGTAAGTGCTACATTTATATATCTATTTGCAGTATTCAAACGTTTAGGTGAGAAAAGGAAAGTGGGAGCTTTTGTCTTTTCTTCCGTAAAACGAATCGAAATAACAATAACAAGGACGATGAGGCAACTGTAAAGGATGTACAACACCAAAAAATACCATCAGGATTTAACTGACTTTTTAGAAATTAGTTTTTGCTTTTTTGTATGAGATATCGATTGAACTCCATAAGAAAATGTAATAGTTTTATTAAATACTGAAGTATTTCTTGCATCTTTAAGAGCCATATTGAATAAGCTTCCACATACTAAAGCCCGAGGGAGAAACCAATTTTCAAACTTTGCTAAGAGTGCAAATATGTGGGAAACCTAGTGGGGGCTGGAAAGAAGGGGACATGGTGAAATTTCCCCAGTTAAATCTCCTGTCTCAAGCCCCCAGTCATCCTTAAAATAATCAGGCATACATCTAATTGGGTCACTTTTCTAATTCTAATTTGGTCCACTTGTAGTTTGGTATTTTGGCGCAAGCATTTCAGTGACCGTGGAGAGCAGGTTCAGTTTTCAGTGGATTGTCTGATAAGGTTAATTGAACAAAAATTAGTGGGGGGGCCTCTCGTGAAAGTGTGGGCGGCATCCAGGAGGGGGGGGGGGGAATTCATAATACATGGGTCAAAAATGAAAAATGCTTGGAATGCTGTAAAAAAGGTAACCAAAGTGTTCGTTTTGACAAGGATTAAAAAAACGGTATAGTTTGTACTACTTACAAACTCCTGGTATGGAGATATATAAGACAAAAATCGCCAAATGTCAAAAGTATCACGAAAGGTTTTAAATCTTAAATATTGCATGATTTCTTCAAAAAATGGGCTCAAATTGTCATCTTTGCTTCAGAGACTGCAACAAAAAAACCCTAAAATATTTTTAAAAGTCGAAGTCAACAGAGGTCCAATGGGGTTGGCGGGACCTGGTTTGCAGTATCTCGAGAACATAAACAAATATAATTGAGAGTGTCATGCTACTGTTTGTTGCAATATCCTTTGTGGAAAAGGTTACAATTTGAACCACACGACCATTTTTTTAAAGCAATTTATTGCAAATGAAAGATTTAGCCTTTGACTCTTTAACCATACTTGTAGGTAGTACAAACGATATCTTTTTTTAATCATGGAAACAAGAAGAACACTTTGGTTACCTTTTTACAGCAATCCAAGCATTTTTCATTTTTGACCTCTGTATTATGAATTTTCCCCCTCTTGGATTCCGCCCACACTTTCTCGAGGGGAACCCCCGCTAAATTTGTTCATTAACCTTCATAGAAGACAAATCTACTGAGAAATTATGCTCTGCTCTCCACGGTCACGGAATTGCCCCAAATGACCCAACTATGCCTTGCCAGTCGAGTCATGCCTCAGACTCGGGGGAAAAAAGAGGTGACACGACTCGACAGAATTTCTAGGTTTTCTCTATATTGAATTGTCGATTCGACTCGACTCAACCTCAAAATGTTTTCAATGGCTCAACTGGACCTGGTTTTTGACTCAACTACATGTCTACTAATCCACATTGTTTTTCAATAAATTCCTTACAAACAGAATTCAGACCTCCCCTCATATGTTTAGGTAATATACAAGTTTTGTATATACATGTTATAAATTAACATCAAGTTGGATGCGTGGCAGCGGTCTCGTTTAGTTTCATAGAAAATGTCAGGACTATACTTACATACAAATAAATTCATAAGCAAGACAATTCATCTATCTTATTGCAACTTTCAAGAAATTTAGCTATAATGCACTTCTTTGTTTATTTCATATTGAATTATAGGCTAACTCACATGAATATTTTCAGATTTACAGCAATGTGTAGGACCATAACCGCATTTGAAATGCGTATCACGGATTTGAAAAACAAGATGTCCCGTTTGACGTCTACTTCTCATTTTCGACATTAGTACGCAGTGCATTGTGGAGAATGTACAAGGGCTGAATAGAAACAGAGACACGCGTATAGCTAAAGGGGTATTTGGGGCATAACTATGCCAGAAGTTCGGATTTTAACACCGTCTGAACCGGTGTAAAGGGAGATATGGTCCGCCTGGAGGCACAGTCCGGGCTCCATAGACGACAAAGGAACAAAGCGCGAAACTAAATTTGCGTATAATGAGTCAACTGAATCGAGTGCCCTATTCTTCACCGGTCGGTATAGGTGGACAATGAGTCCGGAGGACCATATATCCTGCCACACTGGTCATGGCCTCACGGTACGTACATTGTAGTTTTATTATCTCATAATAAATGACACGGGGGAAATTTTATCGAAGAAATTGAGAGAATCTTAACTGATGTGTAAGAATTCCTATACATATTGACAAATTCCTATAGCTAAATACTAAAGTTATCACAAATTCACTGTAATTGTTGGGGGAAAATGAACAAAACTTGTGATATAAGACGCACCAATTTGCTTTTCAACTTTCTTAAAGTTCTAAGCCACTTTTTGAAAGGTGTTTTGGAATGATGGAATATATGGATAATCTATGTGACTTTAAAATACATCAAGACGTTGGAAGTCGTCGCCTGCTATAGATTGCAAGATGGCCAATTCTTTGACGTCTGTGTTCTCCATTTTCACTTTCTTTTTGCAGAGTTCAAGGCTTATTCAGGAAAACGTGAAATCAAGTAGTTGAAAAGACAACAATAATTATTTCTGCCCCCCAGGCAAGGTAATTAATTATGCCATATAGCATTGTAACAGGTTAGTTGTCACTTGTTATGAAACCAAACCTGCGTGTCCGACTACAAAGTGGCAAGTTAAAAGTTGAACATTGATAGGCGAAAATTGCACAAATATTTGGAAAAGATTTTTTTGTGTGTGTGTGAAACTGCTGGGTGTTTTAAAAAACTATAGACCAAATTTAGGTTCGAACTTTAGTTCCCAGGTCAGGTAAAGCGATTTCATATGCATGGGCCATACACGAATACGGGTTGTAGCATGGGGAAGTATCGCAAAGTTTTTGGTTCGGTATTAGTTATTCGTATAATGGTTCTTTTACCCAAATTATTATTCCATAGGTATAGAGTTTGAGGTGGAAGGTGGGAACACATTCCTTTAAAAATCAATTATGGAACTCCTCCTAAAATATATAGAGAAAAAACACCAAAACCAAACAAAAAAATCCCCGGCCGGGTAAGAATGGCCCATGCATTAGAATTGACATTAAGATTTCCAGGTAGTGTCCCGACTCGTTCGTTCCCCTCACTATATTAGCTTTTTCAGGATAGTAAGTCGAGCCGTATTCCCTCTTGTGACTTCCACCAGCCAGTGATTAATTCAGTAACTGTGACAATTTTTTTAATTACATAGTCCAACAATGCCTAAATAAATACAATGAATGGAGGCGAACAGAAACAAAATTAAAAAAAAATAGGGTTGACACAGAGAAATACAAAGTGGATCTGGCCTCTCGAGTTCGAATCGAGGGAAGGGATATGCAAATACGCCAATTGGTTGTTTTTGTTTTTTTGGGAAGAACTGCATTGAAATTGAGAGTATTGTAACATTCGGTAGGGGAATATTAAGTTCCTATAGCACAAACACTTGTGCTTAGAAATTTGATTAGGATAATTAATGAAGAGTGCGCCACGAATTAATGACGTCACTGAACCGCGGGTGACCGTTCGGTGAACCAGAAGTTTGCTTGGACTTCATTCATGCTCAGAGAAGTTTTTTTGAATGAATCCACAAGGTCAATGTTGTACCATTGCGCAGTTCGATTATATAAAAAATTTTCCTATCAGGATACCTATTGATCCTCGCAAAATCAAACGAACACGGCCACTCCGTTGCATTTTTGGTGAAAAATGATGCTTTCCCCTAGAATTTTCAATTTTGAACATCTTAAAAACCTGATACGGGGATCTCTTGTAATTAAATTTTCGAATAAGGTACGAAATGACACTATTAGCTCGGTAAACTACAGCACATATATACTACGTGATAGCAGTCATTGCATTTTCGGTCGGTTTTTGTTTAGAGGTCGGATGTAATATTCACCTGTGTTTTTCGAGGAAAATTTCAGACTTGTATTTTCCCCGTCGTAACCGCACACGTAACCATCGTTGCGCAGAGTAGTAGCAATGTGGAATGATGTATTAAAATACTGTTTGAAATATTTAATATTTGCATATATTGTTTACAAGAAATAAAAATGTCTCATAGTTTCCCTAATTATTTGTTATGAGTGTTCATGGTAGACCTGTATGGCGGGAATTACTTTGAAATGGCGGTAATATATTTGGCATGTGAAATGCCCCTAAATAATTCCCATCTCGAGTCCTGACAAACCACATTCGGAATCATGACAGCATACCATGGGTGGCCCCTGGGATGTTGCCAGCTGCGGCTGTCCGTCACCACTGAAAACATTTGACAAGGCCAATGACTGAATTGACTTGGGGGACAACACGCTACAATACGAATTTATTCCTAACTTACCTCACCGTTAAGGTTGATTACAGCTCCATAACCGCATGCCACCTCCTTTATGAAGCATCCCTTACTGCCAAAGAATAAATCGGCCGAATTTTTAATTCGACCTTGTCATATTTTCTCCAATGGTTAAAAAACAAAAAATGGCGGCCACCCAAACAAGGGTGGGGGGTGTCTTACTGTCACGACTAACAGCACCGTGTGCATACATGGACGTTCAGTGACGTGTTTTTATTCGCATTTTCAACCGGCAATAGACCGTTGATTATGTGTAAAATAATGACTTCGCCTTTCTGGCAGAGGGATTCGTTTCTGATCGTGACCTTCCGTCGCCAAACCCAAAATAACAGCGCGCGCTAGATCAAATAACTCTGAGGACTATGGTTTCCAGAAGTTATGCCATTTTTTCAACATGCAACTAATTTAAAAACGAAAGATTAGATAATGGGACAAAATGAATAGTTGAAGTTCCTCTCACCCTTGATGCAGTTTTGAAATTGTAAGTGTCTTTATATAGAATTTTCAGTAGACATAAACATTGACCCATGTTACAATATGCTTATCGCCTTCACCACATGGGTGAGTATTCGGAGCAACCTCAGCTAATTACGTTAACAAAATTCTCATCACTTTTTCTTAGTATAATAGTAAGCCATGTAAGTCTGTTGGAAACCAGCTAGCCTGGCCAGCTTGGGTTGACGAAATAGGATAAGGTTTGCATAGTATTATACTGTACGCATACACCAAAAAATACGTAGGCCACGTGGATTTCTTAATTGAGGGCAATCCAATTAATTAGGCTAACTGATTTTTTAATTACGTAGTTCTTGGCCTGCACCCACCCTGACATGTATTATTTTTTTCAAAGCTGTATATTTTAAGATGGCGGTGATTGACGTTGAATCGCCTGGCAGCGGCAAATAGTGAAGGTTAGGATCAAAAATTCCACCCTTACCGTTAATTTCGTCATACAGCCCTCAATGGTTTTTGTTCCTTGACATTACGTATACATTTCTGTAAGATAGATTTCACGTGAAAAGGTATTTGTACTTCAGATTTCGGCGCTTTTTGGCCGGTGAATCCGCCGACGTTTACCCGGGCATCTAAAAATAGAATCACTCAAGCATCAGTACGCATGCCCCCGGCCAACAATACCAACACCACCCCCCCGAGAACCACAAGAAAACAACCACCCGACCGAGCGGTTTTTGTTTGTGGTATAGTAGACCCTGTAAGACGCGAGACGTGTTTCGATAAGGGTTAATTGCCACAAAAATAAAAAACTTTGGCAAAAAAATTGAATGCCATCGTACTCGCAATTTTGAGGGACCACGCTTGGTACGAGCACTAAATGCCTCGTCCCCAGAACCCCAGCGTTTACCGAAAAGTGTCCAAAAATTGTGGTATCGAAGAAAGCTTACTATTTTTTTCATTTTTACTCTGAGAAATAGTAGGGCTAACGGAATGTTTGTTTGGATATTTATGAGCCGAAAAATGTGCCCCATTTTTGGTTCGACCAAATTATTTTACAGGAGTACTGATGGTGATTGCAAAATCATGTTTTAGCTCTCGCATCAAACGGGTTGAAATATCGGCCGCGAAATTTACAGATTGGGTTTTGCGGGGGGTGAGGTCATTTAATCAAGATGAACATTTATAGGCTTAATCGGGTCAGCCTCTTTAACTAATTGGTTCTTTTTCGGAAAGTTAAGCTAAAATCGTTCAGGAGTCGAATGGATAACACACTGCCTATATATGAAAAATAAAGAGTTTGTGCTCAAACTCTACATAGGTATAGTATGGTAACACCCAGAAATCCACTGTTAATGAGAATGACCATTGAGCTTGTCTTCAAAAGGTCTTTAGGTTCTATCGTAACATGCCCGTCCATACAAGGTATAAAGATGGACACTGGTTTTCCATCTACAGACATAGGTATGGTAGCAAGGGAACCTTCAGTTATTGAGTTCATATTGTGTCGCGCGAAATTGACACGGTTGGAAATAACAAGATGAATAAAAGCAATATTCGTAGGAAACAAAAGAAAATCGTTATGTTTAGTCCTGCACAACAATAGCATGTATGTTTAGTAAACAGGGCGTCGCGGTTAGATATAACAACAAACACTGACGAATATTTCACAGGAATAGCCTCTTTCAATTTTTGCAATTCGTTTTTAGAAATTTCACGAGTAATGATGTCGAATTCTAGCTAGCAGTGCCATGTTTCAAAAAAGTGCCTTGATTGTCGTGATTGTGGAACCATTAAAGTAGGGTTTCATTAGACCCTCTCAAAACAGGATTTTGAACCTGGTTTTTAAGAACATGTATAAGGTTCCGAAACCTTTTGAAGAACCAAAGGAAAAATCTTTTTATGTGTGATTGCTGATTTCTACAATGACGATTCCTTTGGGTTCTTTAAAATATTTTTAAACCGTTTAAAAAAAGAAAAAACCTAAAAAATTAAAAAAAAAAAAAGAGAAAAAAAGAGCAAAAAAAAGAGCCAATAAAGTCCTTTTTATTACGAAGAAAGAAACCCTTTTAGGAAGAAGTGTTAGTAAAGATTCATTTGCAGTACATTATCGACAGTCAATAACATATAACATCTTTTCCAGAAGCCCATAATACAATGAAACAGATTGATCTTAATGATAACCTACGTTGGTATTTCAATATAGACAAGAACAATGTGAAATAGTTTGAAATTGAGTCAGTCAAAAATCACTTAAACTAATTAGTTAAAAATTGTATATTATAATAGTTTAAAAGTGATTAAATATCACCGAGACATGAAAAGGCTTGCCTGAATTATGACGTATGCTAGATCACCTATTCAATAATCGCAATTCTTATGGTGCCAACTGTGCAACTCTGCAAATCCTGCTGTTGAAATTGAATTAATTATACCAAGAGTATGTGGAGGCATATTAATTCTGGTTTTGCCACAAAATTGCGTTATTTTGCCAAATTGTTTACTAATTCGTTAGATATCCCTAACGTCCCTTAAATGCTTTAAAGGCACTATCAAACATCACGGAAGCGGACCTCTGCCGTGGAGTATTGATTAAGGGGGAGAAGGAAATTTCTCATGTAGATTCTAACAAAAAATACAGCTACCTCACCTTTTGCGGCGATCGTCAAATTTTCCTCTAGAACGCTAGGAATATTGAACCACATTGTACGATTAATGTAAACATTTTTTCGTGATTACTTTTGTCAAATCCATAAAAAAGGAGAAAATTGTAGAGGGCCTCTTTTCTTCCTTAGAATTTTTGACTTGCGTGAAAGAAATTGCAGTGACCACTTCTATACACTCTCAAATAATCGCTTTGATATTAAATCATAGATTCAATTAAAGTTGCCCGTTACCAGCTCAAAAAAATATGTTTTGTGACAATCCTGCCTTATTCGTTTATGTTACTATTAGTGGTGCTTAGGTGACCAATAATTATGATTAAGATTAAGAGTCTGTTTTGACCTATATCGAAATGACTTTTGGACCATCTGATATTGTCAATCGACTGATTAGCACATGTCTGTTGTTTAGTTTGAGTATAATACCAAGGGTTTTGATATAAACCAATTCACAATTGCTTTGCGGGCTTTCCCAACAAATTAAAGAGATATTCGGAGGTCGGCCAATCACATATGCGATACATCATTTTTTTGTGTTTTGTCAAAAAACAACAACATTTATTGATGTGTGGACAAAACTGTAAGCTCCACGAAGCCCCCCGGCCTTTTTGGCCAACATAAGAATGAATGAATCATTTAGGTGAGGTTAGGGGTTATTAGATTTTGCACACTTTAAATATATGGTTACCAGGAAATGATTGCCATGAGGGCGAATTGAGATCCCACGATGTCAGAACCCTTGCCCCCGACATCCCCCCCCCCATGAACGCCTATTTGTTTACAATTCCTAGGAGAACGAAACCCAAGGTCGCCCCCTCAGAAATGCATCGGCACCCCTTCCCCCCTCAATTTGCAATGTCTGTTTACGCACGGTTCACGGAACAATGGTCCTGTCGGTTCGTTTATCCTTTCTATCATGTAGATGCTTCTTTAAAAAAAAAACCATGACTTTTTCGATTTCGGGTTGTACAGTACATGAGTACGAGGGCGCTGGGAGTCACACCATAGCAATCTTAAGATATCTGTTTTGTTTTGTACCATTGTGTTCAATGGTTTCAAGTTGAAATCTGCAACCAGATGAGTCCGTTTGAACTGAATAGACACATACCAATAGGGGAAACAAATCTTTAAGGACATGGCTACTTTTTTCGGTAGAGTTTCATATAGAAGTCCCATTGATCATGTGATGCAAATGAGTATTGCCATCATTCCGTCAAGCGCTACTGCCACATCGTCATACAGCGCATGACGGAATCATTGTAATACCTCATTTGCATCCATGGGACCTTCTATATGAAACGTCTACCCTTTTTCTAAAAAAAAATGACCCCCAAAATGGTTATTTTTATACCTTAGCGCGCTTCTCGACCTACCCACATTTTACCATAATTGTCAACTTTTGCAGAAATTACAGGGTGTGGCATTTTAAAATATTTACAGAATGAAATATAATGACTGCATTAGATTCGGACAATCTGACTCATTTAAATGTGTACCAGTGTTTGTGTTTTGCGTGTGTTGATAGAATTTAGCCCTTTACTAAGGGGTATACAATTTGTCATACTCTAAAACAACGACTGGAAATCAATCACCTCTCACTGCTGAAAAAGTATGTACAGAAAACCTGAACACTTAAATTGCAGTGTTGGCATCACGTTGACCCTTACTATGATTCAATTTAAAAATCATATTGCATTGGGTAGTTAAAACTACTCCTCACCTAGTTTAGGTGGGAAATATTATCAGTTCCCTTTCCATCAGATAAGTGTATCGTAATTGTTTAAAAAAAATAGGTCTCTTAACAATTTGAGTCCTGCAGGTGAGTATTCGTAGAGCACAAATTTCATTTTTCCACAAGCAATAAAAAATTATTAATTCTATCATCCAGGTACATTCGGGATTCAGGCATGCTAGAGGCATTCAATGCGTCCAAAGAAAGGTCAATGGTCTTTAATATGGCGTCCCCCCAAAGTAAGAATCTACAAGGTGGACCGAGCTAAGCCAAATTTTCAAGTCGTTTATGGTTTCGTCACAGAGAGTTAATCATGGAATATATATACACTCTGTCCTTTGGTTTGTTCATAAAGGTAGATAGAGCCATCCACGATAAAATAGACATTAAACGATTTTATTAGCCTCAAAAGAAAATTGATGAATGACCATTAGTTGGATAATTCTGGAGCAGCATTCGCGAATTGCTGTTAAAAGGTAACCAAAGTGGTCGTCTTGTTACAAGGATTACAAAAAGATTCACTGAAACTCGTTCATTTTTTTCTGAAGAATGTATTGTTTAAACAGCTTTCAATTTCAAAATTCAACATGAAATAATATTTAGCGAATTACATTTCAGGCTATTTTGGTGTTCAAGGTTTTCCTCACGAATTAAGTCACCATTAAGGGATTAAAAACTCCTGCGAGTATTTACCTGTTCAGCCATGCATGCTAAAGTTCTGAAATTACACGAACTATTTTTAGACAAAAGGATGTGAGAGTTGAAATGGAAAACTATTTTCCTGACAAATAATGGAGTGTTGCGAACAATGTGCAACTAAACCCACGCATCCAGGTCCTGGAACAAAAAATAAGCAGAGTATTTCATCTTGACACAGCGGTGTGGAATTCCGCAGCTTCCGACATTGACATGAAGTTATTTGTGACTCAAATATTAGTATAAAAAATCCCCAATCAAAACAGAAGTTACCATGTGCGGCCTGCGGTTAGCCCTTTCATTTATTGGGCATTCCCCGAAGCATTAGTCCTGACCAACGAACCTTACCCGATAATTAGATAGTTTGGTGCAACATATCATAGAAATTGGAACTAATAAGGAGCAGTTAGCTTCACGCCCATTACAACATTGAATATTTTAATCTTATAAGCTTTTAATACGGTGGTATATGTTTTAAACACAATCGAAAATTTCTAAATGTTGGCCCCTAGTAATAAGTATGGTCTCTTCAAAAAATCATACATAAGATGTTTTCCTGAAGGGACACATTCTGCGAATAATAAAGATTAATGAATAATAAATAATAATTTATTTTAATAAAGAATAATTTATAAATAGGTATTTATATGGCGCTCTACATGCTCAGAGGAACCACATCGTATGACAGCAAATACTCAATTACAAATAATAATTTAAACAAGTACTAAAAATAGTACTTCCAGATTAACAAAATTTAAAATATCGGGAAATTAGTGTGTTTCTAAAAGCCGCTTAAAGACACCGGTAGAAGGTGCCTCTCTGATGTTAAACTGGAAGTTTTCAACAGAGCATGGGACCGACGGCATTGAATGATTGTCACCAAAATCTTACGCTTGGAAAACCCAAGGTACAAGAAGTCACGTGCCTCAGAAGAGGACGATCCTCGCTTTGTGACCATCAGACTTATGTCCAACACATACAAACCCGAGGGACCATCAGTAAGGTATGACGGACACGGTACCTGGTTGTGAAGAGACTTATACACGTAAAGTAGCCTATCATATCTGACAGTTCCTTAAAGGCGACAACCAGTGGGGAGCGTATGTGATCAAAGGTTGTTGAAACGTTCTCTGGTCACAACCGCATGCGAACACCAAAAGTCGTGGAAGATCTGGACATCCGAGTGTTATGTTCAGATGATACAGCTTGACGTTTTCGAAAAGCACGTTCATAATCACCTGGAATCTTCGAATCAAACTCAAAGAAAAAATAGCATCATCAACATAGGTGAAAGTTAACATTATGATTCCATAATTGTCAACGACTGGTTGAGTATACATTACGATATCTTGCGGGCCCGCACAATGCACGGAGCCCTGACATGCCTGAGGAACAGCGTACGTAGGCATAGTTGAAAAATATGCTGCGTGGACCTTTCAGGGTTAACAATCCCTCGGGTACTACGATCAGTGAGATACTATCTAAACCAGGCAAGAGTAATGACCGTAATAACAAACTGGTTCAAGCCTATCAAAATGTCATCTAGTACTTCTCATCTAGTGGACATTGAAACAATGGTTAATACCAATTTTGTCTGGGTAGACGCTGAGTTTTACTTTCACCCACTAATTAAAGGGTCTTCAACTAGAGGAGGGTTCTCAAAAGAAATTCCTTAAAGACCCATAAGTGTT
>JAMKCH010030442.1:0-17395 GCA_023653785.1 Ophioderma brevispina
TATCTAAGAAACCTGAAGAACTAAACAAAAACCTTGCATGACGTGAATACGGGATACGGGAATTTGGACAGAAGACAAGACTTTTCAACAAGTCTTGCTGAGGTATGTAACGACAATTACATGAATGAGGAAGCAGAGATAGAAGAGGTAGAGTGAAGAAAAGGTAAAGAATAGAGATAGAAATGGGTGAAGAAACGGTGAGGAGAGAAATAAGGACTTGGGGAGAAATTTAAGAATGAATTGTAACTGGGTTTGAGGAAATGTTTTTTTTTCATTGAGCTTTACAAGTATTTTTGGTGTATTGTTTAAAGCAATATAGGATTAATTTATTTTTTGAAGAGCGCACCCAAATTTTCCCACCATTGTTAGATTTTGCACAGTTGCTTGTAATTGTAAGAAAAATTATTATCTGTGAATGGTAAAGCTCAAAATGGCTATGTGTCCAAATAGTGACTTTTAACTTAGATAATTAATATCGGAGATCCCTGATAATAAGTCAACGGCTGTTGGAAACGCAAATCCAATATCCCTACGCCCTAAAGGAAAAAAAACAGCTTGACGATCACCGCAAAGAAGGTAGCGTTTATTTGTCTTGTTAGATCTAAGAGCAAACAAGGCAGGGCCCGCCCGTGAGTTTTTGAAAAATGGCATTTAGGGATTATGGATTGAAATAGTAATTTGCGCGAGTGGTACCATTTTAAATGGACAGGAGATTTGAACGTTTTCAGTTCCGCCTGTTAAATTATAATCTGTGATCTCGATTCTAATCACAAAATCGCCTTTTTAGATAACTAGGCGCTTTTGATTATAACCGTTTCCGCAGGATGAGTTTTATTAGCGAATACAACTCTGCAAAACTCTCAGATTTGGGTGCTCTTCAAAAACTTCGTCTGGTGTATAACAACGTGACGGATGTTGATTTTTTTGTAATCATTTTTACGAAATTAAGGGAACTGGTATAAATATCAAAGGTTCTCAAATTGCCATGAGTGTCGAAGCTTGACATGAGACTTTGGTTGTATTCCATAGTGACGGGATGTTGAACCCTCTGTCGTAGATGTGTGTACTTGATTTCGCACCACTTACCAGGGCTTTTAAAAAATGCTTTTTAATAACCATAGCTGACACAACTAAAATATGTAATAAGTTTATAATATTGCTATTACTAGAAATTTATATTTCCAGTTCAATGCGGTGAATGTCGGTAATCCACTCAATACGGCAATTTATGTTTTGCGCCCGTAACCATCCAATATAACTCTCTAAGTCCAACCACCATTTTCCTTTTTCTTACGACAAGGTACTGCAACAATTAATATGAAACATTTTCCATTGGTACTAACAGCTAATAAACATGTAATTAACACACTTAAAGATGGAAAAGGGATTATGTTAACAATCTAACCAACTCATTCGTATTGTCCAAATTAACTGCATTGGATAGAGCTATTATTCATCATATTTTGTGACGGCAAACATAGTTATCAGTTAAACCCTAAAAGAGCCGGCTTTTTGACCCATCTCACCGCCGGTGAGGGGGGGGGGGGTGTTCGGATTTTCCGCCCCTCGTATCGGAAACGGATTGATGAATTAATCATATGGGTTGTACCAAATGGATAGCTATGACCCTCCCGAGTCTATTGACACCAAAAGTACAAACATACCTTGTATGCCGTCACAGTTACTTCAAACATGACGTCATGCAAAAATGCGAAAAAAAATCTCAAAAAATCCGCAATTCATTGGTTTTTTTTCCGCCTTATTTTTCAACAAAATTTGGATTTTTTTGGCCATGACATGTGTGATCCAGTATGCGCCCACATGCTCTTACTACAAATAAATCAAATAAAATAGATGAACATGTGGTAACTGTATCCTTAGGGCACCAGAAACTGGATTTCTGCTGCTGTTCCCCAGTGTAAATTTCAATGGAAATCGCTTTTCTCTTCGCACGCAGTGCGCGATTACGCAACGCTGCGTCATAACCCGAGGTCCGATTTTCGTTCAAATGGTCTAAATCGAGCGCAAGGCTTCAAAGAAAAAAGCCATGCCAGTTTCGTCGGCGTGCAAAAATAACAAATAGATGGCCTTTAGGGTAACCCAAAATTTAATTACAGAATGAATATACTGATATTTGTTATACTTGAAAACGTATTTTTACTACTTTCATAGTTGGAGATGTAACATTCATTTTCAGTACAGCAGTTGCAAGCCCACGCATTTAATCATTTTAATGTAACGGCGTTTGTCTATGACTAGTCATAGTTTTATATCGTCCTGAAACATTGTATCGCCAATAAATTCGATGTTTTTAATCATTATCAGTTCAATAATAATTATGTAATACAGTTAGTTCATCCATTAGAAGTTATTCTGCAAGAAAGTTGGGCAAGTAAATGTTGTTTGCAATCAATATTGTATGTGCATCATTTGCTTCATTGCCAGTCTTGTGGTTAACCGCTCCTCATTTTTGTAAATGGGTCCTGCGAGTTACTCCTTTGATTGTTTGGGTCATATCTATAACCTATTGGACCTTCTATCCCCACTATGATTTTTTCAAGGAAGGTTAGCTAACAGTGCTATCTCACTTTCATAAAGAAACAAATATCAAAAATAATGCCTGCTGACCACCCCAAGTGTTGCGTTTTTTTTATCCCCTATATTCCTCTCAAAAGTATAGTCTCAAGATGACGTCATAATTAACTGTGTCCCGGAAGCCATCGACTGTGCCTGGAAAATAATAGGACAGTCTTCAACCACGTGTTTATGTAGAACGCGCCGGTGGTGTCGCGTCCCCTGTAAATCGGCGTCGGAAGCATTTTTACTTTGGGGACTACCACAGTGGTGGGGCCCAACCTATTTGCCCTTCCGGGGGCGAAAGTTCGTTATTTATTTAGAGGTAACTTAAAATCACATTACGTTAAGCCCTTGTGCATTTTGAACATTTTGACATCGCGGTTACAGGGACTTGGAACTTCCATTTGTCTAGAAAAGAGTTAGGCCTACACAGTCTGTGTCACAGCCTTGGAAACTGATTTACGAACCGAGTCCTTTAACAAAGACTAAATCCTACACGAATCTTTGTTTTTTTATTTTAAAACTGTTAAGGTCTAATGAGAAGGGGTTGATGGGGAGGTTCCCCCTTTCCGCGCGAAGGGCGGAACCCTTGCAATGTTTATTTTTATTTCCAAAACACGTTTTCCTCGTGAAAATTGATTGAAAAATTTGAAATAGCAAAAGCATCACTTTATAATGAACTGTATTTTATAAGAATAATAGATCAACATTCTTAAAAAGTAAAATTTAGTTAATTGGTTACGGTTTTATTTGAACGAAACATAAGTCAATTGATCGTGGAGAGTTTATATGAAGCCAGCACAGGGGTGGAGGTGGGAGGGGGGTTGCCCTTCAGCGCGAAACTGCGGAATCCTGCAATGTTCATTTTCCAATCACTTTTCTCGTGAAGATTTGATTGAACAAATTTGAAATTAGGCAAAAGTTTTCAGCTTATAGTTTATATAAGATCAAAGCCTTAAAAGTAAATTTTTTAGTTAATGGTTAAGGTTTTATTTTAATAACCATAAGTCATTGATCGTGGAGATTTATATAATATGAAAGCAGCAGGGGTGGCTGGGTTGGAGGGGTTGCCCCTTCAAGCGCGAAACGCGGAATCCTTGCAATGTTCATTTCCAATTCACATTTTCTCGTGAAATTTGATGGACAAATGGAAATTAGAAAGTTCAATTATAGTTATATAAGATCAAAGGCCTTAAAAGTAAAATTTTTTTAGTCAATGGGTAAGGTTTTTTATTTTAACAAACCAATACGTCATCGAGCATGGAGAGATTATAAAGCGGCACGGGGTTGGGTGCTGTAGGTTCCTCTCCCGCGCGAAGCCTAGCAATGTTGCTTTCCAAAACACTTTCCTTCCTCATACAAAAATTTATAGAAACATTTGTGAACTTGTAAGTGGTTAACTTTATAATTAGTGGTCGTACCGACGGGGTGGGAAGGGGGGGGGCAAGTTTCCCCCTCTGGCTCGAAAAAGCGGTACGATATGGCCAAATGGTGCTTTTTCTCCATCTTTTTCGGGAAGTTCAATTCAACCATTTCGGTCCAAATTTGGGCAAATTAAAGTACTAATTTCGCAGTTTTTCGCGCGCTACGCGCGCATTTGTCAAATTCAACTTAATTGGAGGCAATCACCGGACGATTACGAATTTTGCCCCCTCTGGCGGGACGGACTTGGAATTTCCCCCTCTGAATCGACTGCCTCTGTCGCCATGTTTATATATGTGTTATAATTGGCTTAAAAAGAATAATTAGACATAGTTGATGGTTTAACTTTTGTTTGACTCAATAATGTAAAGTGTCCATGGATTCATATATCAAGTGCGCGGTGTAGTGTGGAAGAGGGAAGGGAATACCCCCACTTTTTGGAAAATAAGCATGATTCTATAATTTTGTTCTAAACCGGAGGCATTAATTCATTACTTAGCTGAACAACCAGAACAAGGGCGACCATTTCTTGTTAGACTTCTGCAATTTTGCTTCTTGTGAGCGACATAATTACTTTATTCGATAACCAGTATAGGGGTACCATAGCTTGTTAAACTTTTATTTTGTTTCACGGACTGCAGCAATTTTTATGACTCATGTGATTCAATGGCCCAATTGCTTGTTAAACTTATGCAAATTTGCTTCTATTGGGCGACACAAGTTCAATTACTTTATTGATAACTAGAATCAGCAGACTATGATTGTCATATTCCAGGACAGAAACACCTTTCACGAGCGTGTAGATGGGCGGAGCTTTCAGCGCGGGTAACATCCAGCGAGTTCAACATAAGTGCCGACCACAGCAGATCGCTCCAACAGCCAATTAGAGACGATTGTGTTTCAACACGTAACGCAGGTTCACGGTTTGTTTGGGACCTTTGTCGCCGATATAGACTTTGTCAATTATTCTAGTGGTGACATAAGTTTAATTGGATAACCAGTTTAAGGGCATCATTGCTTGTTAGACATTCTGCATCATTTTCATTCACTGGATATGACCCAGTGGCTCCATTGCTTGTTTGGACTTTTGTAAATTTCCTTTTACTAGCCGACAGAGACCCTTAGTTTCATTACTATTAAATTGCATAGCAGAATAGGTTGTGCCACCGCCTTATAGACTGCTTGCTGCAAATTTGCTTATTGTCTTAAGAGCGTCATTAATTCATTACTTTATTGGAATCATCAGAATATGGCGCCGCTGCTTGTTAGATCTCTACAAATTTGCTTCTAATGGCGGCGCATCGGTTTATTAATTCATTGGATAACCAATAGACTAAGGTCTTCATCGACCTATGCAAATTTGCTTCTAGTGATCGTCATAGTTCATTACTTCATAGTTTATCACCTGTGCACTTTTGTTTCCATATGGTTGCAGAGTGTACATAAAAGTGTAGCCATCAGCAGGGCGATGTTGCTTTTTTGCGTTCTTATCAATTGCTCTATGCGCAGGGGCCATCAATATTCCTTGGCCTTGGATGACTAGTATGAAGTAGGCCTTATAGGGTGCCATTGCAGTACCTCTTCCGCAATGTTTCTTTCAAGGGGCAAAATCAGTTATTGGACCGGGTCTGTTGCTATTATACGTCAGCAAATTTTGTTTTCCAAGGGCGGCGTTCCTTCACGTGGAGACCATTAGGCCTATATGGGGCGTCACTAGAGCATTTGTGTGTTGAACATCGACTTCAGTCCCCCCCCCCCCCCCCCCCCCCCCCCATGGTCGTTTCTGCAAGTAAGAAGGGGATTATTAATTATATACTTTTTTTGGTGACTATTCATAGGGCCCGCCGTTTTCTTACCAGAGTTCTATACAAGGCTAGCGACGTGTTAGTTATAACTTAATTGTTGGTGAGTATAAGGGCGTCATTGCAGAGTCTTGCCAATTTCATAATGGTATTTCTGGAAGCCGAATCAGTTTCGGACTTTAATGTGTGGCTTTGTTATTTCTTAAAGGGGGGCGGCCAAGCGAGGGGCAAAATTATGGGGACGTACCCTGTACGTTCTTCCGCCCTGTTTCCGACGCCAATGCCCCTGTTGATGATCGTTTTTGTAATGGCTTGTTGTAGGCCTTTTCCAGTTCAGGAAATTTTAAAAAACCAATCCGGTGAGAAGAATCTATATTTCGGTAATATAAAACAAATATTGGACTGCTTAATATTCGGGCACAGTTTTATAGGCCTTGCGGTAAGTGTAAAAACAGGACTAGACATAGTTTGGGTTTTAAAAAATAAAATCCTGCCTTGGGCCGACATTTTTTACCATGCCCCTCAAAGCATTCAATATGTGTATCCGATGTCATGAAACCTTACGCCATTTTGGCGTACATTTGGTGTGACGGATAAAATGAGTAACATTTCCATGTACAATTAGATCCATTTCATCAGTTAGAATTCAATTAATATTTAGCTAAATAAATTTGTCATGGCGTTCATTGCGTGTCTTAATCGGATTTGATCGTTGAATCGTAATATTAGGGGATGTTTACGGGCGCTGTTACATTTTTCGCTATTTTTATTTGCGATTTTCTCGAAAACAAAAAGTTCGTATTTGTTTAACATCCGTCCACTATGCAATACACCCGACGATTTATTTTATTTAACTTCGGAGTCATAAAGTGCTTTAATACCTGGCACATAGAATTTTGAACCCCTATCAGCCTGAAGCGATTTAGCACTGAGAGTCATATCGTACCTAATCTTTTAAACCTTATTCGAACGATGGGTTATTAAATGACAATTCTGTCTGCGTTTTTAAGGTTTTTATCAACCCCTAAAAACCCTTTCTAACTGCACCCTAATTTTATAATTCCTTTAATAAAACCTTCTACAATAAAAATGCAAATCCAAAACGAGTGCTGGTAAAAAAATAGAAAGGTCCGAGTGTACAAGCGCGTACGCGACCAATTGGTAAATGGCTGACCACTGGTCACAGCAATCACAACGGTGATTTAAATAAAGAAAAACAATCTTTAAGATAGAAAAATTGATTTGGCCAAATCGCCCCAATTGGAGATCATTCAAGAAATACCGTACCGCTTCTACAGTAATTCCACATTCAAATTACGAGTACACACGTACATCTAAACCTGCCCTATTACCTACTTGTTTACAGTACCAATGGGAGTTACCACTCTTGACCACGAAAAGTACTCGACTCCTTACCCCGATCTCTGCAGGAACCATGTTGATTTAAAAATGTGTGATTTTTTTTATTTTTTTTATTTTTTTTATTGTTTTGATTTGTTTCAAAGATTACCCCTAGAATCGCATTAATTCTCCCAAGAAAGAGGCCATTCCTTAAAAAATTATCCTTATTTTAAGGATGTAAATGATGTGGGAAGAGAGAATTTAGAACCACTGTACGTATATTTTATAGAATATAGGCCTATACGCTAGATGTAAATGTTCTGAGGTGAAAAATTTAACGGCTGACAGAGGTCCGTTTTTTTGTAGAGTCCTCTTTTGAGTGTATAGTGCAAAATAAGATGATGATTAGAAAAGGTAGTGAATTATAACACTAGTGTTTGAATGTTTAGGCAGGCTATAAACTGTGAAGTTTGGAAAGTCGAGTGGCCCTGAAATTGATCCGGTTTTGCATGTGAGTCTATAGCTACTGGCATTTGTGGTCTGTTGGTGATTTCCCGGTTTTATAGTGTTTATTTTTAATGAAGCAGGACGAGTAATTTGAAACCGGATGAGAGCCCTTTAATTCCATGTAGTTTTTTATACTAGGTGAGTCCATTCGGATATCTTTCTCAAAGTCCAATGGTACGGAATTTTCGCTCCACGTAATTTAGAATACAAGTGTAGCAAGAAAATGGATAAGTGGTTTTTGATGATAGGTGCTTGTTCGATCCCAATAGGTTAACTCACATTTGAGCTAATAGGCTACATGTAAACATGTTATGTTGTGTAGAAAGTTGAGATAGAATTGTAAGTACGGAAGCGTGATACCCCGCTAAGGATCCATCCTTCCTAAACCGCGACCATGGTTTTCGTCCCTGTTGTGGGACTCATCAGGCGGTAGTGACAGCTATCTCGGCGAGAAATCTTGCTTAGAAGATTGTGAAAAATCGTATCAACTCGAGCGCTAAAGAATGTCGGAAATGTTGTGTTAATTTTAAACGGAGTCTAGTAGACTTTATAGAGAGCGAATGCAAATTAGGGATCCCAACAGGGATCCTACGGACGACTGTTGAAACACTGACCAACGCAGCGTTTGGGCTAGCGTGCTGAAAGAGTGGACTTTTGTCCATCAGAGCGGGTGGCGCTATAACCCATACCCGTGAGGCGGGACCATTTTACGTAAATTGTGGTTCAGAGAGTGTCGGGCGTGAAATGTAAATTGTGATTTTTTTATGGAGAAAGCTTTATGTGATGATTCATAATTTGCTGGAGATGGAAATTGCACATTATAAATGATGAATTTGTTTGAAAATTGAATAAATATATTATGCTTTATGAGACTAGGAGAAGTGGTGAATATGTGCACAGAGTCGAAATTTAGCATGGGGAAAGTGTTGCACTCTAAGGATCCTGCAACTTACTCCAGATAGCACACGATACCGCTCTCTCCCTCCAGGAGGCCAGGCCAACGGAGTAAACTTTAAAGTTATATAGGGGGTGACCTGTATTCACGATTACCTAGAGACCGCAATTAAATTCTCTCCCAAGAAAGAGGCATTCCTTAAAAAATTATCTTATAGGAATGTAATGATGTGGGAAGAGATAATTAGAACCACTTATGATTTTATATAATTTAGTGCCTTACGCTAAATGTAAAGGTTCTGAGGTGAAAAATTTTAACGGGCTGACAGAGGACCGTTTTTTTGTAGAAGTCTCTTTTAGGATAGTGCAAAATAGATGATGATTAGAAAAGGTAGTGATTATAACCCATGTTTGAAATGTTTTTACGAGCCGGCTATAAACGTGAGTTTCTGGAAATTCGGGGTGGCCTGAAATGAGCCGGTTGCTGTATCCTATAGGCCTACTGGCATTTGTGAGTCTGTTGTTATTTCCCGGTTTTATGGTTTTATTTTAAGAAGCCAAGGACGGGTAATTTGAAAAACCGGAGGAGAGCCATTTATTCCGTGTAGTTTTTATACTGAGTGAGTACCCATTCGGATATCTTGCTCAAAGTCAAATGTTACGGAGATTTTCGCTGCACGTTAATTGTAGAATACAAATGTAGCAAGAAAAATGAGATAAGTGGTTTTGATGAGAGGTGCTTGTTAGATCAAATAGTACTCACTCAGTATAAAAACTACACGGAATAAATGGCTCTCCTCCGGTTTTTCACATTACTGCCGTCCTTGCTTCTTAAATAAAACCTTACAACCGTAAATAACAACAGACTCACAAATCCAGAGGCCTATAGGACTACAGCAACCGGCTCCTTTCAGGGCCACCCGACTTTCCAAACTTCACAGTTTATCCATCCTCCTAAAACATTCAACACTGGTTTATAATTCACTACCTTTTTCTAATCATCATCTGATTTTGCCTATCACTCAAAAGAGACTTCTACAAAAAAACGGACCTCTGTAGCCGTTAAAATTTTCACCTCAGAACCTTTCCATCTAGCGTATCGGCCTATTCTATAAAATCATACGTAACCGTGGTTCTATTATCTCGTCCCACATCATTTAGTAACATCCTAAAATAAGATAATTTTTTTAAGGAATGCCTCTTTCTTGGGAGAAGTTATGCGTCTCTAGGTAATCGTTGAATACTGCTCACCCCCTATTATCCTTTAACTTTACTCCTTTGCCTAGGCCCTCCTGGAGATATCGGTCATCCGTGTGCTCTCTGGATTAAGTTGCCGGATCCTAGAGTGCAACACTTTACCCACTGCTAACTTTCGACTCTGTGTACACATCATTCACCACGTCTCCTAGTCTCAAATCATAATATTATTTTATCAATTTCCAAACAAATTCATCATTTTAGATGTGCACATTTCCATCTCCAGCAAATATGCATCATCACATAAAGATTTCTCCCTAAAAAAATCACAATTTACATTTCAACGCCCGACCCTCTCTGAAGCACATTCTACTAACTGGTTTCCCGCCTTCACGGGTCTGTTTATAGCGCCCCGCTCTGATTGGACCAAAAGTTCACTCTTTCAGCACGCTAGCCACAACCGCTAGATTGGTCATTTTTTCACGTCTTCCGTAGGATCCCTTTGGGATCCCTAATTTGCATACACCCCCCCTCTCGCGCCTACTAATAAGTCTCTAGCCTCCGTTAACAATTCCCACAGTCATTCCGACCTTCTTTAGCGCTCGTGTTGATACGATTTTTCACAATCGTCTAATCAAGATTTCTCGCCGAGTAGCTGTCCCTACCGCCTGAGAGTCCCCCACAACAGGACGAACCATGGCGCGGTTTTAGGAAGATGGGTTCTTAGCGGGTCTCACCGCTTCCGTACTCTACAATTCTATCTCCACTCTACAACATACATTTTTCAATGTAGCCTATACCTCAAAAGTGAGTACCTATTTGATTCTAACAAGCACCTCTCATCAAACCCACTTTATCTCATTTTTTGCTTACATTTGTATTCTACAATTAACGTGCAGCGAAAATCTCCGTAACATTTGACTTTGAGCAAGATATCCGAATGGGTACTCACTCAGTATAAAAACTACACGGAATAAATGGCTCTCCTCCGGTTTTTCACATTACTCGTCCTTGCTTCTTAAAATAAAACCTATAAACCGGAAATAACAACCGACCACAATGCCAGTAGGCCTAAGGACTACAGTCACCGGCTCATTTCCAGGGCCACCCGACTTTGCCAAACTTCACAGTTATAGCCTGCTACACTTCAACACTGGTGTTCTAATCACTACCTTTTCTAATCAGTCATCTATTTTGCACTATACACTCAAAGCGCCTTTCTACAAAAAACGGACCTCTGTCCAGCCGTTAAAATTTTCACCTCAGAACCTTTACATCCTAGCGTATAGGCCTATTTCTATAAAATCATACGTTGTTCTAATTATCTCTTCCCACATCATTAACATTCCTTTAAAATAAGATAATTTTTTAAGGAATGCCTCTTTCTTGGAGAATTTATTGCGTCTCTAGGTAATCGTTTAATACAGTTCACCCCCTATATAAATCGCCAAAGTTATTTGCAAACAACATTTTTTATCACACATGTTCATGCAGAGATCGGGGTAAGGAGTCGAGTACTTTTCGTGGTCAGCGTGGTAACATCCATTGGTACTGTACAAGGAGTAATAGCATGTTAAGAATGTACGTTGTGTCCTCTAATTGAATTGGAATTACTGTAGAAGCGTTACGGTATTTCTTGAATGATCTCGCACTAGATTGGTGGGCTCGATTTGCCAATCAATTTTTCTATCTTAAGATTTTTTTCGTTATTTAATCACATTTTATTGCATGTGACCAGTGGCCCATTTACCAATTGGTCGCGTACGCGCTTGTACACTCTTGTCTTCTATTTTTTTACCAGCACTCGTTGTATTTTGCTTTGTTCTGTAGAGAGGTTTTGTATTAAGATTATAAAATTAGGGTGCAGTTTAAGAAAGGGTTTTAGGGGTGATAAACACTTAAAAACGCAGAATTGTTCATTGTAATAACCAATCGTCGATAAGGTTTAAAATTAGGTAACGATATGACTCTCAGTGCTAAATCGCTTCAGGCTGATAGGGTTACAAATTTTATGTGCCAGTATTAAAGCACTTTGCCTGACTCCGTAGTTAAATAAAACTAAATTCGTCTGGTGGGTAGTGCATATGACGGATGTTCACAAAATCGAATTTGTGTTTCGAGAAACTCGCAATAAAAAATAGCGAACTGTAAAAGCCCGTAACATCCCCTATATTTACGATTCAAACGATCAAATCGATTAAGACACGCAATGAACGCCTGAAATTTATTTAGCTAATATTCCATGAATTCTAACGTGATGAAATGGATCTAATACATTGGAAAAGTTACTCATCTTATCCGTCACACCAATTGTAACTCAAATGGGGGGGGGCGATAATTTCATGACATAGTATACCAATATTGACTGCTTTTGAGGGCATGGTAAAATGTCGCCCAAGGTGATTTTTTAAAACCAAACTATGTCATACCATGTTTTTTAACATTACCGAATGGGTGCCTATAATAACTGTTCCCCTAATATTAAGCAGTTCAATTATTGTTTTTATATACGAATATATCGATTCGTCTCACCTGATGGTTTAAATTTCCTGAACTGACAAGGCCGATCAACAAGCCCTTTACACAACCTCATCATACTGGTGGTCATTGGCGTCGGAACCGGAGCGGACAGAACGTACAGTACGTCCCGATAATTTTGCCCCTCGCCTTGGCTTCCCCCCTTTAAGAAAACCAAGCCACACCATTAAAGTCAGAAACTGATTTCGCCTTCCAGAAATCCATTATGAAAATTTGCAATAACTCTGCAATGACGCCCTCTTAATACTCATCCAACCATTAAGTTATGAACTAACACGGTCTCTATGCCTTGTAGAACTCTGGTAAGAAACGGCGCCTATACTAGTCACCAAAAAAAGTTTATAAACTAATCCACTTCTTACTTGCAGAAACGACATGACCTGAAGAATCGATGTCACCACCAATGCTCTAGTGACTCCCCCATTAGCCTATGGCGTCCAGTGTAAGGAACGCCGCCCTTGAAACAAAAGGCTGACTTCCTAATAGGCAATAGCCCCCTGTCAATACTGATGCCGCCCCTTGCGGAAGAAGTACTGCAATGGCACCCCTATAGGCCTACTTTCATACTAGTCATCCCATGCCAAGGAAGAAATTGATCCGCCCTGCGCATAAGAGTCAATGTCAGAACGCAAAAAGCAACATCGCCCTGCTGATGGCTACACTTTATGTTACACTCTGCCACCATTATGGAACAAAATTGCACATGGGATACAACTAGAGTAATGAACTGAGCCGCTCACTAGAAAATTTGCATAGGTCGATGATGACCTTAAGTTCTCTTCTGGTTATCCATGTATTTAAACGCGATGCGCCGCCCTTTTAAAAAAGCAAATTTGTAGGAATCTAACTAAGCAGCGGGCCGCCCATTTCGATTCAGCCATAAGTAATGAATTAATGACGGCCTAAGAATTATGCAAATTGAGCAGTCAATAAGCGGGGCACACCTATTCTGGTTATTCCAATAAAGTAATGAACTAAACAAATATAAATACATAATTTAAAAGGAAATTTAACAAAAGTCAAACACAGCACTTGGAGCCACTGGTCATATCCAGTGAATGAAACTGATGCAAACGTTTTACCAAGCCATGATGGCCCACTTAAACTTGGTTATTCCAATAAACTATGTCACCCACTAGAAATAATTGCCAAAGCTATAGTCGGCACACAGTTCCCAACAAACCGTGAACCCGTTACTGTGTTTGCAAACCAATCGTCTCTAATTGGGGCTGTTGTAGCGATCTGCTGTTCTCTAGCCACTTATGTTTGAACTCGCATAGGATGTTACACGGCTGAAAGCTCCGCCCTCTACACGCTCGGTGAAAGGTTTTCTGTCCTGGAATATGACAATCATATTCTGCTATTCTAGTTATACATAAGTAATGAACTTGTGTCGCCCAATAGACGTCAATTTGCATAAGTGTTTAACAAGCAATTGGGCCAATCATCACATGAGTCATAAAATGCTGCGTCCCTTGAACAGAAATTAAAGTTTAACAAGCTATGGTACCCCTTATACTGGTTATCGAATAAGTAATTTTGTCGCCACAAAGCAAATTTGCAGACGTCTAATAAACAATGGTGCCCTTGTTTCTGGTTGTTCAGCTAAGTAATGTAATTAATGCATCCGGTTAGAACAAATTTATAGAATCCTTGCTTAATTTTCAAAAAGTGTGGGGGTCTTCCCATGCCCTCTTCCCAACACTACCCCCGCGCCACTTATATATAAATTCGAAATTGACACTTGACATTTTGGGTCCAACAAACCGTAACCATCACCTATGTCTAATTTTCTTTGTTTAATCCCATTATAAACATTATAAACAGTGGCGTACCGAGGCAGTCCGATCCAGAGGGCACATTTCCAAGTCGTCCCGCCAGAGGGGGGCAAAATTCTTAATCGTCCCGGTGATTGCTTCCAATTAAGTCTGAATTGGCCAAATGCGGCGTAGCGCGCGAAAAAATGCGAAATTTACTATAATTTGCCCAAATTTGGACGAATTGGTTGAAATTCCCCGAAAAGATGGATTAAAAAGCACATTTTGGCCCATATCGTACCGCTTTTTCGAGCCAGAGGGGGCAACGTGCCCCCCCTTCCCCCCGGTCGTGTACGCCACTAATTATAAAGTTAACCACTTTACAAATTTCCACAATGTTTCTATAAATTTTTGTATGAGGACATGTGTTTTTGAAAGCAAACATTGCTATGGTTCGCCGCGGTGAAGAGGAACCCGCCGCACCCACCCGTGCCGCTTTATAATCTCTCCATTCTCGATTGACTTATGGTCTGGTTAAAATAAAACCTTACCCATTTACTAACATTTTACTTTTTAAGGCCTTTGATATCTTATATAACTATAATCTGACCTTTTTGTAATTCAAATTTGTTCCATCAATCTTCACGATAAAATGTGAATTGGAAGATTAACTTGCAAGATTCCGCGTTTCGCGCTGAAGGGGCAACCCCTCCAACATCCACCCCTGCTGCTTCATAATTATATAACTCTCCAAGATCAATTTACTTATGGTTTCATGAAAATATAAAACAAGGAAATTTAAAAAAAACTTTTTATTTTTTAAGGCCTTTGATCTTATATAACTATAATGTGAACCTTTTGCTAATTTCAAATTTGTTCCATCAATCTTCACGAGAAAATGTGATTGAAAAGAACATTGCAGGATTCCGCGTTTCGCGCTGAAGGGGCAACCCCTCCACCATCCCACCCCTGCTGCATCATATTAATACACCTTCTCCAAGCGCATTCTTATGGTTTGTTCAAATAAACCTTACCCATTAACTAAATTTTTACTTTTAAGACTGTGATCTTATTGATTCTTATATAACTACAGTTCATTATAAAGTGATTCTTTGCTAATTTTCAAATTTCTAATCAATTTTTCACGAGAAAACGTGTTTTGGAAATAAACATGCAATGGGTTCCGCCCTTCGCGCGGAAAGGGGTAACACCCTCCCCATCCACCCCTTTAACATTAAGAACTTACTTTTAAAATATTCTGTGTAGGCAGTCTTTGTTAAGACTCGGTTTATAATACAATCAGTATTTCCAGGCTGTGACACAACTAGTGTAGGCCTACCTCTTTTTTCTAGACAAATGGAAGTTCCCAGTCCTGTGAACCGCGATATTTCATCAACAACCTGTTTCAAATGTCACAATGGCTTAACGTATGTGATGAAGTTACTAACTAATTACCGAACTTTCGCCCCCGAAGGGCAAATAGGTAGGGCGCCCCACCACTGTGGTACGTCCCAAAGTAAAAATGCTTCCGCCGCCGATGTACAGGGGACGCGCACACGCACGCTGGAGCGTTCTACATAAACACGTGTTGAGACTGCCTATTATTTCTCCGGCACAGTCGATTGGCCTTTCCCTGGCACATTTATTATGAACTCATCTTGATGACTATACTTTTGAGAGGAATCTAGGTATACAAAAAACGCAACACTTGGTGTCCGCAGCATTATTTGATTTATTTGTCTGTATTGGTCGTGAGATAGCACTGTTAGCTAACCTTCCTGCCAAACTCTAGTGATAGAGTCAATAGTTTATAAGATATGACCCCAGAAGTAAAGTAACCCGCAGGACCCCTTTTACAAAAAATGAGGAGCGGTTAACCACAGACTGGCAATGACGAAAAATTAATGCAAATACAATATTGATTCAATCAACATTTACTTGCCCAAATTCCTTGTAGAATAACTTCTACTGATGAAAAATGTATTTTACATAATTATTATTTAACTGATATGATAAACATTAATTATTGGGTCGATACAATACGTTTCAAGACGATATAAACCTATGACTAAGTCATACACAAACTCCGCATTCATAAAATGATAATGCGTTGGGCTGCAACTTGCGTTGTTACTGAAATAATGTTACATTCTGCAACTTTTAGAAAGTAAACCATACGTTTATTCAAGTTATAACAGATTCATAATCCATTCTGTCATAAATTTGGGTTACCCTAAAAAGGCCCACCTATTTGTTATTTTTTCACGCCGAAACTGCATGACTTTTCTTGGTTTGAAGCCTGCGCATCGATTTATGACCATTGTTAACAAAATCGGACCTAGGTTTATGACGCGGCGTTGCGTAATCTCGCACTGCGTGCGAAGAAAGCTATTTCCCTTTGACATTACACGGACATCAGAATCCCGTTTTTCTTGTCTAATGATACAGTTACCTAGTGTTTTCATCTTATTTATTTGGGATTTGATTTGTTATTAAAGCATGTGTTCGCATAACTTTGACACCCATCATGGCCAAAAAAATCCACACTTTTGGTTTAAAAAATGCGAAAACCATTATTTTGCGAGTTTTGAGATTTTTCGCATTTTGCAGACGTCCCATGTTGACGTCACTGTGACGTCATACAAGTCTGTTGTACTTTTTTGGTGTCAATAGACTCGGGAGGGTCATGCTATCCATTGGTACCACCCATATGATAATTCATCATCCGTTTTCCGAGATACTAGGGGGCGGAATCCGACCCCCCCCCCCCCGTCGGTGATATTTGGCCAAAACGCCCTGCTCTTTAGGGTTAAGATAACTCTGTTTGCCGTCACAAATTATGATGAATAATTCTCTATCGCAATGCATCTCATTTGGACCTAACGAAGAGTTGTTGATTGTTTTTACATATTCCTAATTCCTTCCATCTTTTAAGTGTGTTAAAATACAATGTTTATTAGCTGTGATTCCAATGGAAACATTCCTATGGTTTAACTTTTGCAGTAATGCCTTAAACAAGGAAAATGGTGGTTGGACATAGAGATTCATATTGGTGGTTCAGGGCGCAAACATACATTGCCGTATTGATGGATTACCGAGATTCACCGCTTTGAACTGTAAATATAATTTCTAGTAATAGCAATATTATAAACTTTTAATAGTTTAAGTTGTGTCAGCTAATAGTTTTATTAAAAGCCATTTTTAAACCCTGGTAAGTGGTGCAAATCAAGTACACTCAATCTACGACGAGGGTTCAACATCCGTCACGATTGTAATACAACAAAGTCTCTGTCAAGCTTCGACACTTGGCACATTTGAAGACTTTGCTTATTTCGTACCCTTTCCCTAATTTCGTAAAAA
>JAMKCH010030443.1:0-48430 GCA_023653785.1 Ophioderma brevispina
AATTATATATTATGTATTTAGAAGGAGATGGCCTATATGCATGATCCTAGCAGAACCTATGACGATGGAAAAATTGAGAGACTTAAATTGGGTCATCCCCCTTTAAAGCTTCACATTGGATGACCCCATTTTATTCAGCTTGTGTACCGAATCACCCCATATTTTTTGGTACATTTTATCTGAAAGGACCCTATTTTTCACCTGACCGAGGCACATATACCCATCACTTAAAATAGGGAGTGCCCCCGGCACTAGGTGACATAATGTGTTTGAATTAATACTCTCTGATAATAATAAAGATCTCCCCAATCCCGAATGTAGTCTGGCCAATCATCTAGAATGCAAAATGAATTTTGGCGGGATACTGCGGACACCTTAAAAATGACCATCATTTTCCACATATCAATTGCAAGTGCATGCAAAAAATGTTCAAATACTAACAGAAATCGAAATCTCCCTAAACATGTATTTATGAGCTATCTTTGTTGAAATATGGGCATATATGTCTATGTAGGATAAATGCAAATTAGCATGTCTTGCCAGGCTTCTCTTTTTCTACCTTTTTGATATGTTGTTTGGAAGATCTTTTACTGCTGCAATCTTTGTCAAAAGTAGTTGGCACACCTTGTGGAAATCAGCTCTTTTACATTGACATAATTCGGCCATTTTTGAAAGTACAAAATTGAACTTTTTTTGGTATCAAGCTTGAAGCCTCTGCTAATCCCTGAAACCTCCCCCTTCCCCACCGATCAATGTTGAGTACTGTTAGGCGCACTGTAACACAATTTCAGATTTCAACTTTGTTCCGGGGGAGAGGGGGACGATTTTACTGTACCAACACTTTTGTCCAAGATTGTAGGTACAGCAAAAAAAGTAGCAAATTTGTCCAGGTGTACCTAGTATTTTTCATAGATTGAGTGGACTACAAGACCAATGGAAAAACATGACCTGTGGGTATGAGAGCCTTTAACCTTTGGCATTAAAGACTGACTTAGAGATTTCCCGATGAGGGCACACTCAATTTTCAAATAAATCATGTTTTTTGCATATACGTAATGCTTGTCCATATGAAATGGATATGGGTGTAAGGCTGCCGCTTCCAAACCTAGGGGCATTCGGTGACAGAAGACTCCAAAAAATAGGGTCTTTGGGTGAGAGACAGCCAAATTGCCCCAAAATAGGGGGTTTTGGGGTGACAAATTTTGAACATTTTCCAAAAAATGGGGGCTTTGAATGAAGTTTTTGCAAAATGTTCTAAAAAATAGGTGTCTTTGGGTGAAAATTTCCAAATTTCCCCCTAAATAGGGTCTTTGGGTGGCAGTGGTAACATTTTCATAAATATGGGGTCTTTGGGTGGTATTTTGAAAAAATATGGGGTCATTAGGTGACAGCGATGCTGAAAATGGGGGTCTTAACAGCCTTACATATGCGTCACCTCCAAAATAGGAGTTCCCCCGGGGACACTGTGTGAAATAACTAAGCTCAAGTCAAAGTCCTTCGTATATATAAGAAATCACAACTTTGTTATAAAATTCTGGATCCTCAATTTTTGTTATACAGAGTTAGAGCAGGAGCAGAATATCATAGGGGCCTTATTTAAGGAGTTCATTTACCCCCACTACATAAAAGGTTAACATACTCAAAAACTTGCAATTTAATAAATATTCTTTCAATGCTAATTGAAAAAGCACAATGTAACTTGGTTGCATGTACAATAGCAAAACCTGGAGGCCAAATTAACATATTGGCCCAAAACACACAAAAAACCAAATAGCCACTACATTTTAGTGCCTTTCTGGGCCCCTGATCTAGTAGAACCTAGAACTAAAAAAAAGATGTAAATGATGACTCTGCAGACCAGAAGGCTCAAATCCACTGCGGTCACTGTCCACGTTGGAAGTCTCATCCAAGTCTCGTACTTGGTCCTGACCAATCATGCCAATGCCATGCTCATTAATTTCAGTATCCATATCAGATTGTTGATCATGCATTAGCATTTGGATGGATGTCAATACACTCATCTTGTGACTCATGAGTCCCATACTCATATTCAGTTTCATCCCATTCAGACTGACAATCCGTTGGGCGAGATACTTTATAGGCAAATTTACTAGGTCTGTTTCCTCCCGCAGAGGTACTGGCCATCTGAGATTGAGACTGTGGTGGTGGTGTTACTTCACTCTCAATACAATCACCCCCACATCTGGAGGCCTGGATATGGTGCAAGGCTTGCCTGGGGTCCATAATTTGGCCTACTAAAGTTTGATACAAATTCTGCAAAGAGTTTCTTATTTACAAGACAGTCTTCTGACCGTCTTGTTCTGTTTCTGATGGGATCTTCTTTCTTTCTTTCTTTGTTCTGTTTTTGATGCGTTCTTTCTTTCTTTGTTCTGCTTTTGATGCATTCTTTCTTTCTTTCTTTCTTCCTTCTTCTTCTGGCAACATTTCAACTGCGTCTAGCTCAGTCATGGTTTGACGTATTCTGACCAGACTTACACCAAATGACTGCCGAGTCGTCCCATTTATGTCACATGGCATTGCCCCGTCTGACCTTTGACCTGGCCACAGGCATCAAATAAGTAATTTAATTCTCAAAAATATCTTCTTCTACAGGATTACGCCGATATTCTATAGGATTACGCCGATATCAACCAAACCTGTTCCGAGGAACCACTGACCCTTGCTCCATATAGGGTATTCAGGGATAAGGAGTCAAAGGTCATCAAGGGGGTCATTTCTGGTTTGAAAGCCAAAAATTGTGAAAAATATTCACAAAATCACTGTCCTTACAAATTACATAGCAGAGTGACGTTGTTAGAGCACATGCATTGCTACCAAACAGGGTCGTCGGGTTGTCCACAGTTTTGGGATCAAAGGTCATTATGGGGTCACTTCCGGTCAAAAACCAAAAATATTCCAAAATATTATTTTTTTTTATTTCAAAATGTGAACATAGTAGAGTAACATAACCTTCAGATATGCATTAGTGTTACCTGGTGTATGCAAGGTTTTTTATTTTGGGGTCAAGTCATTAAGTTCATTTCCAGTTGTAGGCGAAGTAACTAAAGAATTTTTATACTCCAGACTAAGCATACTAGGAATTTTTTTATTTAACTGGAACATCATTTTTGCCGATGTCTCCATGAGGTTTTTATATTGGGGTCACAGGTATTAAGGGAGGTCCAATGGTCATTTTGACAAAAATTGATACTACGACCAATTGGCTATATCTCAATCTATAGAAGACAGATAAAGGCCGCTTATTGCGGCAGTTGATTTTTTTGTTAACATTAAAAGTAAAAGAGGTCTTATGATAGTGCGGACCCCAAAGGTCAAAGTTCAAGGTCAAAGGTCAAAATCAACAAACAAGCTCCGATTGAGCTGAAATTTTTTAGGGATATCCTTGTGTGGCATCATAAATACAGACAAGTACAGTTGGCCCCATTCGTGACCCAGGTCCACGTTATGGGTGAAAAGGTCAATCCTGGACATGCTTGGATTGGTTGAAACTTCAATAATATGATCCTGGTAAAGTGTTAACCGCTTAAAAAATACATTTAATGACATTGGTGACATATTGGTGAAGTTACAGGGGTGCAAGGTCAAGTCACCTCAAGGGGTCAGTAAGGGGAGCACCATCCATTCCCATAAGGCCGTCCCCTTGTAAATAGATCGGTTCCCAGGTAGTTTTCTTTCTTTCTTCTGGAAAACTTCAACAATTGGCCCAAGCTCAGTCATGTTTGGTACGTAATACTGACCAAACTTACAAACCAAATGACCGCTGAGCCATCCATTTATGTCACATGACCTTGACCCCTGTGTGACCTTTGACCTTGCATAGGCATCATGTAATTTAGTTGTCAAAAGAGTGGTCCCCGCCCGTGTGGATTCGTGCACCTGTGGTTTGGTGGGAGGTTGTGACTGGTGGTACTTTGTTGCAGCCCGTTTTGGGATGGCCCTGAAGGGAATGACTAATTGGTAACTGATGCAATAAACTTAAGAATGTCCTTTAATTTTGTGATTGAATGGTCGTGTATTTCATTATTTGGTAAATGATCAAGATGAATTCCCTTTAACACTTTCCTGGACCCATGAGAGCTATGATTAAAAAGTGTGGTAAATTGATAGCTGCTTTATGCATCTTACATACAAACACCTACACAACAACCGCTAATTGTATTTTCGTATTTGATATATGCCTTGAACACTGACTGACCCCTAATGGGAGCTATGATTAACACTTCCTTGGCCCAAGGGCACCATTTTAAAAATTTGGGTGATATTTTGGGTGATTTTATAATAGCTGCTGCCATGTTGTCTAGTGGATAATTGCTCCAAATGGTTGATATTTTGTTGTCAAATATATGAGATTATCACCAATGACAATTGTATTTGAATAAAAATGCACTAAAAAAATATTTTTATTTTTTTTGGAAAAAAATAAGTGTCGTCTGCCGTCGACGGTTTGTGAATGGGGTCGAAGGCGACATGAGGTCCCAAGGTTACATGAGGTCACCAAGGTCACGTTGGTACAAAGGTCACATGAGGTCACCAAGGTCCCCCAGGTCCATGGGGTCACCAAGGTCACATGGGTCACCAAGGTCACACTAGGTCACCAGGTCACACATGTCACCAAGGTCACACGAGGTCGCAAGGTCACACAGGTCACACAAGGTCACCAAGGTCACCATCACCAAGGTCACATGGGGTCGCCAATTTCCACATGGGTCACCAAGGTCCACATGATGTCACATTGTGTCACTGAGGTCAAATGAGGTCCACCAAGGTCACCCACCCACCCCTCACCTGACCTCCGCCATCTGACCTCGCCCCCCTCCGACCCCTCCCCAACGCCCCCCGCCCGCAACCTCCCCCAACGTATCCCACCCTCGTGACGCACCCCACCCCACCACTAACCCCACCGGCCCCCAACACCCCACCGGCCCCCAACACCCCACCGCCCCAACACCACACCGTGGCCCAACACCCCACCCGTCCACCCACACCCCCCAGTCCCCAAAACAAACAAATACATCCCCCCCACACCCCACCCGTCAACCACACCCCCACCCTACCCCATCCCCTCCAAACAACCCACCCCAAACCCCCACCTTCCCCCCTCCATATGATTAACACACCAAGATGATGGTATAGTAGTTTTTCATGTAGCAAAGGAATTTTGCATATCCGGTGTTACTGTTTTAGCTACAGCAAATTATGCTATAATTCGCTATTTGGCATACCTAAGCCGGATGTATCGGGAACTTAAAATGGCCAAAGATGTGCACCATAATGGAATTTTCGTGAAGTGAAGGAATTTAACATATCGTGTACCATTAAAAAATAAAGCGATTACGATGATTTTTGCATATTAAATTATTAATTCGCCATTTGCATATGTAATTGCCCAAAATATGCCAATCTACTGCAGGTCGAGAATCTTTAAACCGCTTCCTTCCACCAAGTTAAATCAATTATACGACCTTACGGAACCATTAACATTTTGGGACCGGCCAAAGGTTCAAAATAGGTCACCAAGGTCACATGAGTCACCAACATGTCACCCCGCCCCGCCCCCTCCTTTCTACCAAGTAAATCATAGTAGCCTTTGCCAGAAATCATACAGAGGAATATATATAAAAGGTTGCATTTCGTGATTCCAGCCACCTTCTGTTTTATGCATGATCACTAGAGATCATTGAGAAAAGCTGTATTCTTCAAAAAATTTGGCTGATCTAGATCTTGCGGTTTTGTGTTAGGCCAATTATTCAAGTGCCCACGGTCCATAGGTATTGTGCTGTAAATTTCTGTACCGTTTTGCGGACAGAAAATACAAAATTGTTCTTACAGATGCGACCGAATGTGCACGAGATTGGGCACACGTGGATTAATATGGCTAACGGTTCAGATTATATAAAAATCTTAAAACATCTTTTAGGTTAGTTGGGGGACGCAGGTGTGGATCACGAAATGCCCCTTTACGCCTTTAAGGGTAAACATTTTGACCACAGACACCACACACAGGGACATGCGACCCAGAGTAATCCCTATGCGCCTTCTGCAATTATTGCAGACGACACAAAAAAAAGAAATGGGGTCGGAATTTCAACATGTGTAAATTTGTTAATTTTCCATGAAATAAAAGCACTATGACTAACTGGGGATTTTTGTATTGGGTGTATAGTCATGCAATTTGATTCGGAGTCATGATAGTTGTTGCTTGCCCAACTAGAGTATTTGCAAATTTATCACGGTGTTCTCTGTAACAGGCTGGTTTTTCATTAACCTGTCTTTACTAGTCCCAGTATAGGTCCAAATTCGAAAAGCAGGGACAGTGGGGTATGCCTCACTAGAGTCATGACATGTATTGACTTGAGTTGATTTTTTTTACTCGGTATTCGGTATACAATTTCAACAATCTGATAAAAAAATAAAGGCTAGTAAAAGAAAACCTAACCTTTTAGCATGTACATTCCAGCACACTTGTGACTGTATAGCCCGCGCATGGTGACAACTGGATGAACTGCATGACTGGTAGTGGAAATGCTCTGTTTTTTCAGCTAGTGTTTCTATTCTCTGTTGAGCTATTTTATGCAAACCAGGCGCAATCATTTGTTTGGACTTGCTACAATGCCCATCTTTGCCACTGATTTTCAAGGAACTTAGCATATGACGAGGTCATTTAGTGGGGGTTGGACATCATGGGATTTCCTAAAATTTCTATAAAAAACAAAACAACCACGGCTTTCCATTGTTTTACGTTACAAAAACAAAACATACGAAACCCTCTTATGCTAGAACCGATGGAATTGCAGGAGGTATAGGCGCTCTACGGGGGAGTAACGGTGAATCTCTGAATCTACTTGGAAACAGCCATATTTGGTAAAGAACAAACGCCATATTTGGTAAAAGAACACACCCCTATTGGATTAATGGAGGCATTTCTGGCGAATTTATCACTCTCGCATCCGGTTTTTTTGAACATTTTTTTTTTTTTAATGAATCACTATTGGGTTTCCATTGAAGTGTTGGCTCGCTGAGCTAGACATCGAGCCCTGACAAAGAGGTATTTACTTAAAATAGCGACAATGTGTCTACCATCAGAAATGTGTCTACTCACCGCCGAAGCTCGAAGCATTTTGTAAGGGATTTGCGGAACGTTCGTTCCACGAATCCAAAAATTCTTCTTCTACAGGATTACACAGATACCACCTAAAATTGTTTCGAGCACCACTGACCCATGCCTCATGTTAGGGTGTTTCCGGGATAAGGGTCCAAAGGTCATTAAAGGGGTCATTTCCGGTCTGAAACTAAAAAAATGTGAAAAAATATTCAAAAAATTCGCTGTCCTTACCAATATCCACAACAGCGGTGACGTCATTGACGCACATGCATTGTTACCAACCAGGGTGCTTCGGGTTGTCCACAGTTTTGGGATCGAAGGTCATTAAAAAAAAAAAAAGGGGTCCTCCTTTCCGGTCAAAACCAAAAAGTTCAAAAATTTTTATCTCAAAATCCAAACATAGGTAGAGTGACCTATACCTTCACTGATCCTTTGTTACCCAATGTATGCCAAGGTATTTTTATTTTGGAGTAACGGTCATTTCCAGTTCCCTTCGCGTTTTTAAGCAAATAATTAAGAGTATTTTTATCTCAAGCCTAAGCATAGCAGAATTTTTTCTTCTGTTTGCACTGAAAACAATGCCATTTTAGCTGTGTAAATGAGGTTTTTTTTTATATCAGGGTCAAAGGTCATTAGGGGCACTGTGTCAGAAAAACAAAAATCAACCAAATTGACTATATCTCAGCCTATGAAAGACAGATAAAGCCCATTTATTGTCTGCAGTGATGTAACATTAATGTAGGATAGTCTATGATAGTCTCTCCACCCCAAGGTCCAAGGTCAAATCCGCCAAAATGCTCCGATTGAGTGAAATTTTGTCAGGAAGAGTCCTCGGGACAATCGTAATCAGAACAATACAGTTGACCCCATCCATGACCCAGGGGTCAACGTTAGTAGGGGTGAAAAGGTCAAATCCTAACATGCTGGATTGAGTTGAAACTCAATCATATTGATCCCTTGTTAAGTTGTTAACACGTACAAATACATTTAATGAATTTGTGACATATTGGTTGGGGTGAAGTTACCGGGGTCAAAGGTCAAATCACAGCACCTCACACCTCACGAGGTCATTAAGGGGATCAACATCCGTTCCTAATAAGTTCTCATCCCACAGCTTTGGCGAATCCTATACCTCAACCCCCGCTAACAAATCGCCGTTTAACAGCTGGCTCAATTTTTCCGAATTCGGCGCACACACATTCCGTCAGTGGCGTGTACTACCACCGGTAGCACATATTTGGTTTTTTTGTTTATCAGATGGCACCTCCGTCCTATTGTTCATTATGCGACTATATTGTTCTTTGTGTGGTTTATTTCATCTTCTAAAGATGCTTGCTGTTTCCAGCCATAGCACAGAACCCCCGCACCTCCTGATCCAACTTGGTTAGAAACTTATAGCCCCGATGTAAGGTCAAAGGTCCCCCAAGAGCTACAGGGGGACAAATGTTAAAATCGAAGGACAACACTATTCAACAGAACCACAGCAGCCACAGGGCTCAAATCTTGCAGTCTTATAGCCCTTGGACCCCTGAGGGTGCCTTTTGGTATCTCGTGATCCCAGAGTCAAATTCACAAAGCGCTACAGGAGGCCCAAATGCTAAATGTAGGGCACCCATAATTAAAAAACAATCTTTAGCCCTCTGATGGGACTTTTGGGAATCTCAATTCCCAAGGTCAAAGTGCAGGCTACAGCGCCAAATGTAAAAAGTAGGGGCCTCCTTTAAGTCAAGAACCACAGCGTCTCATCCAGAGTCCAAACTTGTGGGCTTATAGCCTTTGGGCCCCTGATGTGTGTTTTGGGGTATCTCGAAATCCCAGATTCAAACTTCAAGGGATACAGGGGGCCAAAGTTTTAAAATATAGGTACCGTCCATAGTCCAGACCCGAGCTTCAGACTCAAACTTGGTGGGGCTATTGTCCGCCTGGGCCCCTGATGTTAAGTTGGTATC
The DNA here is from genome assembly GCA_023653785.1 of Ophioderma brevispina. Lineage (NCBI taxonomy): Eukaryota > Metazoa > Echinodermata > Ophiuroidea > Amphilepidida > Ophiodermatidae > Ophioderma > Ophioderma brevispina. The sequence goes on from JAMKCH010030443.1 coordinate 9,073, forward strand.
CTCGACCCCAGAGGCTAATGTAACAACTGTGGGGCCGCTAGTTCCTTTTTGGCCACGATAATCGTTGATGAAACACCACCATTCGGATCAATGACTTCTCGATGTGCATAATTCCTCTCAACGAGTACAAAACTAAGTAATAAACAAACTTTAGACGTTTATGTTCAATGTTTATTCATTGGCAAATTACAACAAGCATCAGAAGAGTATAAAAGGGCGATATTTTTGCAGGGTGAGGTTTAACCCGTGGCACACATCGTGTGTTCCAAAACTGAGGATTTGGGCGGCAACCACTGGCGATAGGGAGGGTGGGAATTTGGCGTTTGTAGGTGAGAACCAGACAAAACTAGCCAAATTATGTTTCAACAGGTGAGTATGCACCGTGACGGAAAAAAGTCGATTTTTGATTATGTTAACTGCTTACTTACCGAGATCAAGGGTCCAAAGAACGTCAAGTCATTGATTAGGTTTCCCTAGACCTGTTTTGTACATAACATGATACTATGCATTGCATTTGCTACAACTATTCCTTATTTTTGATACATTAAGCAGATTGAACAACTTCTCACCTTCCTTTCATTTTTACCAAATTGGACACTTTGGATTTTGACCCACTTCAAATGGAAAATTGACCTTTTTTTTTTTACCCATTTTAGAGAAGAGCCATTTTTAGTAAAACCTGTATCTTTGACTGCAACCTTCATCATTGTGACCGTTATCTTGAGTACAATTCTAAATCTGGATGTTTTTCTATGCTTTTTGTAGGTCTCATACAGAACCTCTGAATATTCCACAAAGTTCACTCTTTGAATACAGCTAGAAGGATTCCGCTGGAAATACCCCACCAAAGCTTTAACTAGGAATGTACAATGATCATTTTCCTGTAATCCACACCAATTCGACCCAATGGCTGGTAATGACAACTCTTTGTCTGCAATTTCTCTGCACATTCAAAGCTGCTCAGTATGGCCTTTTCCAGTAATTGGTATTTTGTTTCATATCGTAGGTGGGCTCCAGGCATAATTGCCACTATCACATGATTGCATGACAGACCATCCCCAGATAGTGCAAAAGCACATCCAGCATGAACTTCCTTTTTTTGGTAGATTATTAAACTCATTTTGAAGAACTGGCCCACCTGAAAAGAAAGTTGAAAAAAGAATATAAGGTGTGTTGTGGCAACGTACAGCGTACTCATCACAAGCCCACATAAAATCTCTCTGATATTATAAAGTGTGTCCATGAGCACCATCAGGATGACTTGTATAAATCATAAATTTATGCCTTTCCTGGCATTTAAAAATAATAATACAATGCAATTATTCCAAATTTAACTGACTGCGAATACCCTCCAATTGTTATATTTTGTCTTTTCATTAATGTACTTTTTTTAAATTCTATTCAAAGACCGATCCTTACACGATCATTGCATGTTTTGTATAATAATTCTCTGATGTTATAATATGTACCTAACACAACGTATGCATTATAGGAAAATCTCTTTAAACCCCAAATTTAGCAATTTATCGTTTCCACATCTCATAATTATTCACATATTCATAACGACTTCTTCGAAATAATTTTGACATATCACAATAGCTAATAAATATTCATATTCACTTTAAATGATGTATTGTTGATGCTGGGTGTTGATCCTCCATTTTGTGATTCAAATTTTAATTTTATTCTATTTCTGTATGTATATGGAAAGTGCCTTGTTTTATTATGCAAGAGAGAAGTGAAATTGCCCTAGCGGTCTCTATAATTTGCAGAATGCAAAAGCAGAGTAAAATTTTTGCGAGTTGCGAGCTGTCACCACTAATTCTGATGGTACATGATGAAGGCTACAGTCTTCTTCTGGCTTGTTATTCCAAGTGTAGATTTGCCGATAGATCATGTAACATAATTGGTCCTTTCTAGGCCGTGGAACAAACTTGCTATTAATATTACAGAGGCACCTTCCACCAGTGTCTTTAAACGGCTCCTGAAAATGTACTTATTTCCTGATGTTTAAAATTTGTTAACTTAGGATTTGTCAGTTTTCCTTATTATGCTGTATGTTGTATATTATTGCATATCTTAAGTATTTGTTGTAAGGTGCTGTGTTCTCTGTAGAGTGCCATATAAATGTCCCATAAGGCATTTTATATTTTATTATTATTATAAACTTATCTAGTAGGTATGGGAGAAATGGCTATTGTTATCCACTAATTAAAGACACTATCAGTGATTCGACCGAAAGAGTCAAAATATTTGAAATTTGCAAGAGTAGCTTAAATGTGAAGGGTAAGTCCATAGAATTCACATAAGTTATTTTTTCCAACAGAAAAAATTGACAGAAAAGGAAGAAAACTGCAGGGTTCAAAGATATGTATCTCCATTCAATTATGTGTAACAGTAAGTGTCCGTACGGACAGTAATGACTAAAATATCAGATTTTGTCCTTATTGTTGCTTTTGGGCTTATCACATGTAGGGTATGTTAGGATACTTTTGATGATTTTTTTCAATTTTCTGATTGAGCAAATCACCGATGGTGACTTTAAGACGTTAGGGCGAAATTTCGTTTCCCCTAACGTTTTCCCCAACCCTTAGTATTGCAGTTTATTCCATTTTAGATAACAAAGGATATGAATATATTAATTTAAGCAAATCAAGGGTAATCCTCTAGAATAACAATGGATATGAATATTAATTAATTTAAATAATAATAATAAAAGCTCATTATAGCCTAATGAATATTTAAGTATCATTTTAAAAGTAATTATTATTATTAACTTAATCTGGCCAGAAGTGTGGAGTGATATCATCATTTTCGCACAGTTATTTTGCACAGGCGTGATCCACACGGACAACTGCAGCTGTGACTCACTTTGATGCACACTTCAACAACTCACTGTATCTCCTTGTACAGAAACGTACCGTTGTTGATTCGTTATCAACCCACAGTTGATACTAGTATGCAAATCAGCGCGTTACGTCTGGCGCAGTGTTCACGGAAGTGCGATTATGTGGTGCCCTTAAGTCGACGCATTGTTCGTCACGTTTTGAACTCTGAGTATGCGCAAGGACACCAAGTGCAAATCTTTTTGCTTTAGATTTTGCTAAAATATTTTAACAAGGACAGATTTCTGTGAACTGGGAACATTTTAGTATTTTAGTGAGAATAAACATGTTCCTCTATACATGATATTAATAAGTTTTCAAGAAGATTTTCGTTGTTGAAAGAGATTCAAACATGTTACAGAGTGGTTCATCATAAATCAACTCTGCATCCGCTGCGTCTGCATATTTTTTAAAAATATGCGGACGCATGGATGCACCTTTATTGATTTGTGATGAACCACTCTATAACATGTTTGAATCCCTAAATTTATCACTGTGCAAAAGCTCTGACATCACTCCATATTTCTGGCCAGATATATTACTCATCTGATTTTACCAAGTAAAAATAATTGTAACCCTGTTAAATACTGCCCCCTATAAGAATGCACTTTTGGTGAACTTTGATGGTACCCTTATATGTGGCAAGGCGAGTGCCAAGATCCCTTTCACCAGACACACACACACACCTCGGTGGCTGGGCAACAGCCAAAATGATATTGGAAGTAAAACTACCCATGAGATGCAAGAATTAGGAAGAGAACACAAAGACAAAAGCAAATTCTGATGGGCCTATACTGATCTGATGGGTGGACTCAATAAACAGGGCAAGATATGGCGGAAAATACATTTTTTTGGTTGGGATATAAGCTGGCTCTCTTTCGGTGAGTTAGAAATTATGTTTGGTATATCCATCCTTTCTAAGTGAAAATGCATTTGTCAAGATACTGTATGTGAGCATTTTAGAAAGGCATTGCTTATCCCTTTGAGCATGGATTAACTTTGATTAACTGCTTATCGCGCTTTATATAGGAACACTGATAAAGCAGAAAATGACCAAGCGCATGTTGAATTTGATTAGGAAACATACAATGTGTAAAATAGAAGCCTAAGCCTCAAGAATAGCCTTGACGAAAGTTATGATTGGGTAGGGGTCTTCACCTGCAAATTGAAGACTGAAATTAATCTCTAATCACCCCATGTTGATTTGCTACCCCTACATCATGGTGCACTATTATATTTGATTATCTAGCCATTAATGATTGAAAGTATAAAAAGAATTTAAGTATTTCTACTGAACGAGTCTGATTTCTAGTGGCCCAATCCACGGCTTGAGTAAACAAATGATAATTTGAGCTATATATTGTTTTTCACAACCACACAAAGTAGTATCATTAATGGGTCACAAAGGTGACATGACGTCACCCCAACATGCTCCCATCGCCACACACCCTTCCCCCTCCTACACACCCGCCCTGCCCCTGGTCGCACCCACCCCGAACCCCTCCCCAACATCTTATTTGTGATGGGCCAAAGGTCATGTGAGGTCACCAAATTCACATGAGGTCAACCAAGGTCACATGAGGTCACCAAGGTCCGTGTGATGTATCCTGAGTCACAAGGTCACATGGGGTCACCAAGGTCACATGGGGTCACCAAGGTCAACCACCTGATGCCACCCCAACGCACACACCCGACCCCTCCCCCGCAACTCCCCCCCGACGCACCCCAACCCGAAATACGATCTTGTCGTGTATCAAGCCTTTGTAGTTTTATTATATCACACGGCGGCCCGTGTATCTAGACACTACCTTTGAGAAAACTGATGTAAGCTTTTTTCATAAAAAATATATATTGGGTAATACTTTTGTTCACACCAAAATACTAGGCAGACTTTTCACAAAGAGTGACGGCACCGCGTCGCACGCTTCTTTTCTTGCAAATGAGGTGCGCGTGTGCCAAAAGGTTAATTGTTTTTCCATAAGAGTTGGTTAAGTTTTGCCCAGGACGTTTAAAGGGTCTTGGGTTGGCTTTATACCAGAAATATTTACCAGTCAATATTACCAGTCTATTTTTAATGCTATAATACAGAGTCCTCTTTAAGTTTTTGTACTGATATCCTACCAGCATCCCGGGCTACTGAATCTGTAACAGTGTAAATAGAACTTTCAAGTTGTGTTTAGATGTTATTCTTTATTGTTAAGTTGATTAGAAAATTGTTGACAGAACTTTTCTTGAATTAAAGGCATTCATATTATTCATTAGGTTTTTTTCTTTTTTTTACATTCCATAGTGACATAATTAAAGAGAAAGTTTATCAGTTATTTTTTTTCTTTATGCAGACTGTGAAACATCTGTAAATAATAATGAATTTACCTTAACAAAGAATTACCAAGTCAATGATAATTCTTTAGATGTGATGAACAATGTATTAAGAAACGTAGCTCCCAGTCGGTGAAGCTGGTAGATCTATCGATTTCATAGATCATGCTTAGTTTTGATTTTTTTTCTGTTCTGCTGTGTACATCCTTTTGGCATATGATTTTTAATTCGTTTCTTTTCTGGGTGACGGAATGGCCAATCGTCTTTAGTTAGGGAAACTATTTTTATTAGTCAAAATATTGTTACAGCAGAGTAGAACCCTGTTCATTAGTGTTATATATTAGGGATTACTATGTAGATGTGCTTTCTTTTTATGCTCTCTTAGGTCTCTTAGATACCGGAACAAAAATTTGGCTTGCTCTTCTGATGCACTCATCTTGGTTTGTGATTTTCACCCAAGCAAAGTTCTTGGTCTTCCTTATTGAACAATTACTGTGATGGACTGCACGCGAGGGACAAGCTGGATAGAGTGGATTACAGCCTCACATGAACTCTCGCTTATACAATGAAGATGAACTGAAACGAGTTTTGATTAGTGATCAATACGTTTCTGGCACAATGTGTACTTTAATTCATTGTAGTAAATAAATAGATGCTAGCAAATGTAACTAACGTCACACTGCGTGTTTCTTATTTTTGCGTTCATTGAACTTACGGGTTACAAAATCGTTACCATGCATGTATATGTGTGCACACAACTCAAATCTTCTGAGTGTTTCACACTGAAATGATCATAGCATTTAGTGGCAAATGAGAATGTCTCGAGAGTAGTTGAGCCACGTATGGTCCAAAAACTCAGGTCTATGAACCAATAGGTACCAACTTCTTTGGATATAACTATTAAGACACAAAATACAAAAGGTGCATCATTCAACAAGCAGGGCTTGGAATTATGTCGTGCATAATAATAATAACAAAACTAACGTTAATAGCACGTTAGGGCAAAAAAAATGCATTATTCATAAGGTTAAAGAGTTGTCTAGGGCCAAATATAGCAATCATTATAGACAGCCAGTAGTACAAAATCTCAAAAATTACATAATTATTTGCCACTATTATATTGCATATCCTTGTTATCCCCCAACACAGAATAAACCGACAATACAAATGGATACGTTGGGGGAAACAATATTTCGCCTTAAGAGCTTCTGAGTGAATAACAAAAAGGCAAATTTCGCCATAACGTTACAGGATAGCCCTATAAAAATAATAAACTCTTGATAGGGCCTTACACCGAAGTCCACATGCTTACAATAAAACAGTATCAACAGAATAACAAGTAATAACACAAGCATCAGAAAGAAATAAAATTTACCAGGGAAACAAAAGATAAAATTGAATAAAGAAAAAAATTCATGTCCACTGTTTATCCCATGACCCTAGATGACCTTGAGGGTTGAGGTAGTTCTAAAGTGCCTCCAATCAAGATGTCTTTGAAAATTGTAATGTACAGATAACAATATCTGAAAATGACCCCTAAATAAACCTGTGACTTCTCACGGTTGGGGGTCACATGTGTGGACTCTACACAACAATCGCTGTATCCAGGTCCCATGAAAATCCATCAAAGTATGTGAATACATTGACCAGATTGACCTGAATTGACCCTAGATGACCCTTGACCTCACAATCTGTGGATTCATATTGTGTGAACCACCTTTTTTAAAAGATCATTGTGTGCAAATACAATTAAAACCCATCATAGCAATGATAAACACCAAAATATGTACAGATAAACAGGGTCACATGTTTTTTTACTCAAATCACTCCACACTCACTCACTCACTAACTCACTCACTCACTCAATCACTCACCCACCACCCACCCACCCACCCACCTTTCCTTCACCTACACCTCACCTACAAAATATAGGCATCCATAGTCTCCTGATGAAATACTTGGCAGGGACAATTATCCAACAGTATTATGTTTTGAGAATCTTCCGTCATATATTACTATACACAACCTGGAAAACCAATAAAAACAGCACTTCGCAAATAATCAATAAATTGGGGTGACCAAAACTCCAACACTTTGGCCAACAATCATAAATTTCATGAATTCAAAAGAACACATTCTTTAGTCAGTTTAAATTGTGAACCTGTTAACGAGAAAGTATTTACGCTGCATGCGAAATGAACCCATAGATAAACACCTGTTGGTTTCATTACGGTGGCCCGCCATTTTCGTCGAATAATACAGCGTATACTGTCGAGTGAGGGCCAATGATTTGGTAATTTTATGGCACGGAAGTAGCTAGCGTGTGCACGATTTCCGGTCATGTCCCGTGTACCACCATTTGTTAATCGATCATGTCAAGGACGTGTTTGTTTTATTTACTAGCGAGATTGCTAATTCTTCTGCTGGTGGAAGTAGATTTGCCGGGAACTTTGCAACGATAATAATGAACGGGGTTCCAAACCGAGAGAAGTACACCCAACTGTGGAGTAAAGTTTTCAGTAAGTTGAAGGTAACCTCGCTTGATCCCATGACCATGCAGTCATGGCAGTGTCAGTACAGTAGCTTGATGCAGCATGGTACATAACTTGTACTTGTAGGCAAAGAGCAACTCGCTGAAAATCTTATGTTGAAACAATTTTTTGTTGACGTCTGACACGAAGAACGGAGATCATTACCAAACTGGATCTCTATAAAACTCAGATCGGCGATAAATCATCATCTGAGAGGTCTTCTTCTTATTATATGTCGAAAACACTGTGGTTCTCAAATTAGATCCAGCCAGAGATGAGCGCAACATCTGGCTGCTTCACTGAATTCCGCAACGGTCTTGTTTGTGCCATTGTGCTCCAGCAATGGGCAGACCAATAGATGTTCCACTGTCTGTGGTGCTGTTCCCAACAACAGTTCGTGTCCTGATCTGCTTCCAGTAGCCCACTGCTGCAAGGAAACCTTAGATCGGCCAATTATGGTTCTCAATCTGTTGAGCATTGCCATTCAGCCCATGAGGATGGGATAAGCTCGGTGGTAGCGCTCACCAGGTTCAATAACATAGATGTTACTTGGTTGATGGCAATCTTTCTTCCACAAAAGCAACTCTCTTTAATTCCTTAGAGACTGTTCAAGAGGTTGTCTTGTTTTGTTTAAGAACTATCTTTGCGGATTTTAAGGAGATTGCAGCAGGATCTGTCCAGTCATAGGGTACTTCACATTATATACTCGGCAGCTACGCTCTTGCAGCTCACTACGCTATGACGGATGTCGGGTGGCAATCTTACTGCTCGGATGTATAAGTTTTCCTTTGGTGTTGGACGGAGGCATCCTGTGATAAGACGGCAGGAGGCATTTAACGCTGGATCAAGCTTTTTGGCAAGGGTTGATCTTTCCATACAGGGCAAGATACATGCACTGAGTAGCCTAGGCAAGTGCCGTGATTTAGGGTATGTGGGGCGCGCAACCCATCTTGTGCAGGTGAGTTTGTTTCAAGATGTATTGCGTGATGAACATATTTACTTCTTCTTGTCTTCTCGATGTGGGTATTATAAGAGAGAATGCGGTCCAAGGTACCTCCCAGGTAGAAAGGGTGATCGCAGTTGCTCCAGGGGTGTTCAAGACCAGGTAACTTAAGCTGACGTTTGGCTTCATGGTTGGTAGATGGAAAGCAAACACCTGTGTCTTGGATGGATTTGCACGTAGGTGGGTTTGCTCATAATAAGGAGTGAGTTATCCAAGTTTGGCGAGGTCTCTCTTCAAACAGCTGTGAAGTCTGCACTTGTGCGCTAATCCAAGTCGTCTGCTAAATAAAACTACAGGTTCCTCCACTCCTAGGTTGGTCGTGGTATAGAGTTTGAACAGGAGAGGGCAAGCACGCTCCCTTGTGGTAGTCCATTCTTGGGCCAACGCCAACGGCCTGCTTCATCCAGCCGACCAAAGAACATCCTGTTTGACCAGCAATCCTTTGATAAGCTCAGTCAAGCGGGGATTATCCTTGGTAATTTCCCGGATCTTATGGAGTAGGCAGCTGTGATTGACAGTGTCGTAGGGCGTGCCGATAGTCGTACGAACAAATACTCCGGGACCATACCCTTTCAAAACCATCCTCAATGTGGTTGGGTTAGGTGAGTACTTGGCTTGTTGTGATTTGCCTGGCCGAAAACCTGTTGTTCTGTTATGAGGTGTTCGTCTGTCAAAGGTGCGATACGATTGGGCAGGAGACGTTCAAAGAGCTTGTAGGTATGGATGAGGAGTGATATGATCTGTAGCTATTGTGGATTAGTTTTAGATGGATCTTTCCCCGGGCTTAGGAGGGCCATAACATGGCTTTCCTTCCAGACTTTGGGAACCGTGGGAAATAAGGCAGCATTGTAGAGGTGAAGACAGGTTGATTTTCAACAGAGCAATATTTCCTAATCATGAAATGGCCAGGCTAACCTAACGTTATTAAATGAAATGGGTAGAGTAATATAGGACACAAGATTCTCAAAACATAAGTAAATGCTAAATTGGATTTCTTGTGTTTGTTCTCCAATACCCAAATTTTTGGTCTGCGCTTATGAGTTGAAACAAATTGGGAAAAGACATCCAGAAAGACAAAAAGTTCGATGGAGAGACGAGGATCACCCGTTCAGGCATGACCTGGATATGCGAAAGCCCAAGAAAAGAGATCTTAGTTAGTGTATGATGAAGACGATGATGAAAGTGAAAGATTGCAGAGATATTGAACAAGGTGGTCTCAAACCACAAAGGTTCCCCACCCAGTGCAGTAGTAAAGAACAAGACGCAATATATATAGTTTTAAGTTTCAGGGAAGATTGCAAGGAAAAATTGGTCTGAACATGAGGCTTTTCCATTGAAATGAGTCTTCAAAATTTTTGCCACTGGATGTTGACCACACACCAAGTTTCCTCTTACAAACGATGTAGTGAATTTGACCTAAATGACCCTGCATTGACCTTGAAATGACCCCAAAATTTCTTGGCACGAACTGTTGACACACCACCAAGTTTCATCCTCTAGCAGGTGAGTAGTCTTTGACCTTGAATGAACACAGCTCGACTTTGAAATGACCTTCCAAAGGTTTCAGCATGAATGTGGACCACACCCACAAGTTTCCTCTTACCACATGATCAGTGATTTGACCCCCCCAAGTGCATCTCTACCAAATGGTTAAGATTGACCGGGAGGACACCACATGACCTTGTGAAAGACCTCCAAAGTTTTGCATCTGAAAAAGTTGACCACACCCACCAGTTTCACCTCCTATCACATGATTAGTGATTTGACCTTGAATGACCCGCATGACCTTCAAATGGACCTTCAAACAATTTTCGGGCAGGTGAATTGTTGACCACATTCATTAGGTGTCATGATAATACAACAATTTGTGCAAGGATTTGACCTTGACGACCCGCATGACCTTGAAATGACCATCAAATTTTTGGCACTGCTGAATGCTGCACCACACCCACCAATTTCATCCTCCTACCACATATTTACTTGATTTGACCTTGAATGACCCACATGACTTCACATGACCTTCAAAAATTTTGCACTGAAATGTTGACCACCACCCACCAGTTTCATCCTCCTACCAAACATATTTAGTTGATTGACACTTGGATGACCACGACTGACTTAAAAATGACCTTAAAAAAATTGCACTGAATGTTGATCCACCACACACCAAGTTATCATTCCTACCTACCACAACAGATACGGTTTATAGCAATAACTCCAATTTTCCATTTGTTTGACTGAATTTGACCTATGACCCAATGCCTCATGACCCTCTTCCGAACACATCGCTGCCAATTGAGTGGACATATTGATGCCAAGCAGGGGGACACCAATACTTGCTCCAATCAAAAGATATCGTCGTTGACGTTTTTAAGCGATGCGCCCTAATTTGACAACATGTGACCCCTATTTTTGACCACAATTGACCCTTTGACCATGCCACCATGAACAAATTTGTATCCACACCCACCGCCTACCTTGAGATACAATCTATGTTGCGAAGATGGACATCCACACTTGCTTAGTCCCAAAGATATCGCGTGGGACGCACACACGGACGTCTCGCAAAAGTTGGCGGGGGACTAAAAAAAAAAAGCTAAAGAGTGCCACACAAACTGGCATATAGATATACTCAGAGGGTTTTTTTCCATCACAGCATATATGTTTTGCAGTGTAAAATTATGCAGGAAACAACATTAATTGTTAGAATTATGCCCCTTATGTTATTTCTATTGCTTTTAATTTTTTGTCAAAATTTTAGAGTTTTACTTACCAGTGTTAGAGGAAATATGACCTCTGTCTCCCAGTGCTTTTAAGAGGGATGGCAGGTCTTTTTTCATCACCTCCTTGTTATACATGCAGTAATAGAGTTGCGTACCGATCACTATCCCTAACCAATCATCAGGTGTGTAGCCTTCCTGTACTATTACTGGGATGATAGGTTTCTCCAGCTGATAAGCATAACTGGCCTCTGAAAAGATGTTCAAAACCATATACAGTGTGTCTCAAACAAATCTTACAGCTGGATGAAAACTTCTAAAGCTATGTTTTGATATGTTAAAAACAACATACCTCCCTATAGATTTTGCCAACATTGTTCTCATAAATTGATGCAAATATGGTAATGCAATGATTCTTTAAAGGCACTGTCAGTGATTTGCTAAATCAGAAAATCTAAAAATTTGAAAATGGTACATATATTTTAGTCAAAAGCGATGGCTTCTGTCCATACAGACACTTGCTGCAACACATAATTGCATGGCAATTCACATTTTCAGCACTGATGATTTCTTCTTTTGCTAACTTTTGTTTGAAAACCCTACAGACATAACCTTCACTTTTAAAGCAACAGACCGGTATGGGCTTACTAAGACATATAGAGATGAAGTAATAATTTGGGAAGCAAAATGCAATGAAGCGTTTGAAACTCTAAGCAGAAATTGTGTGAGCCTCCAACAAATGTTAAATTTCAAGCTAAGTCTTTATCTGAGTAAATAAAGTAATACTATTATGAAAAGTGCTGACCATTTAAGATGTTACTAAATAAACAAAAAAAAAAGACAATTTTCTATGTCACTGGTAGTTAATAACCTATTTTGTTTTAGAATAAAGTCAATATATTTTGACTATCAAAGTAAACAAAAGTTTTATAGATGTATAATTGCCCTCTTTAATCAATTTCATAACTACCCCAATCAAACCATTTTACTTGAAGATGTCTAACCTGACCGACAGATACTGCTCTCTTTATACTTCTCTGAGACACAAATGATAACAACTGCTGCACCTTCTACTTCATTAACAATGCTGTCTAGATCTTCACCTGGTATCAAAAGTTAAAACCACATGTAAATCATTAGCAGCATGCCTAGGTCATTTAGTCATTATACAAAAAATTAAGTTCAAAATGCTGATGGTCAGAATGAGTTTTTCAAGGTAGGTTAAAAATAATGGTCATAAATTGGCCACAACGCAACATTTTTAAAGCTCGCCAGGATGTCCAATCTTCTTTGATTCTATCAATTTACCCCTTCCCTTCCTCTCAGTGTCAGGGTTAGATGTCTAATTCTGAAATGGAAAAATGCACTCTAAAATTAAACTAAGTTTAGACTCACTGATAATTTTGCTGCCAAAATAGGAATGTAATAATCGATCAGGGTTCATAATAGGTTTTGAAAACATTGCGTTGTGATAATTTCAGGGGAATTCTGATAAATCAAGCTTTTTACATGAAAACCTAATAAGCATATGTTTAAACTACAATGTCCGGCCAGTCATTGTTGATGGGTAAGTGCTTTTACGCGTGTTCAACTTGTCGCAGAGTTAAGCGACTCTATTTTCACCAAATTTGCAAACATGCAAATCATCATCAATCATCATGAAATTCGGCAACCGATTCCCGTAATCAATTTTCATGTTCGTTTATCACTCTCTGTTTGGAGCCAGAGGTTGGAGCTTAGGCGGTTGCAGCCATCTAGTTTTCTACTCGGGATGAATTCAGTATTCTGGCACCACACATCCTTCAACATGCAGTTTATTCCTTGCGGTGTTGAAGCTGCCAAATTCATAACGCCCAGGGCCAAGGTAGCATGAATCTAGTCCGTTTTAGTTTGCAATGCAACCCTAAAAATACGAGCAAATCAAATGCATTCTTTATAAATCGGAATGACGTTTTTTGTTACGGACCGCTCTATTTTAGGTTTGCAGAACAGTGTATTCCATTTTATCTTTAAAAGTGTGTAGCAGCAGATTTACCATGACATGTTTATTGAATTCACAATACAGCTCAGATAAAATTACCCCAAGTTGTTGCTAATGTCCCTATAACACAAATCATCGACAATGATTTGCAAAAAGGGCTTAGAAGTAAACAAAATATACATCTACAATTTGCTTACACATGTTGTTGAGTGATGGCGATAGTATCTGTCACCGTTGTCACTGCTGTGGAACTATGTATTTATATATGGAAGGATTTCCCCTGAATTTTATACCTCAGAAATACTAATTATGAATTTTATGCAACAATTATGATAAAAGACCTTTTCAGGTAAGTGTGTGCCCTGTTTATACGAGTGATGATAATTTGAAACAATTTTTATAAGCTCTGGATATTTGCGAATCTTTTTTTCTTCGGAGCCCATTGAATTGAACTGCTACAGGTTATTGTATACGGAAGTGCTTCTACCGTGATGCTAGTACGCCCAAATGAAAACGTTCATCACAGTAGAAGTTCCATTTACTAAGTCCGTTTAGAACCAGACCTCGCGCAGCACGAGGTCTGGTGATATTTGTATTACCAAACCTTAAGTAGACTGCAGGTGGAAAACCTACCCGCTGCGACATGAATGAACCCCTATTCCCTATATTTGAAGCATGATTTGACTATCAAAATGGGATTCTATAAATATCTGAGACTATCCTGAGTCATAATTATATTCACCCAATCACCGATTTTTTACCTCTTTCATGTAAAAATCCAACAATTAAATTCGCCTCTCGATGCCCTAATGTCTTCCAGTGCGAAACAACAAACCCAAACCAGACGGCTAACTACGCTGGTTCCACGCGCCTCGTGCTTCGCTTCATGGCTCAGACTATGTCAGTTGCGACGTGGTGAGAGACCAAAGTCACAGGGAACCAGCGCAACGTCTAACTTCCTGACCTTGCGAGACCTTAGACAAATACCGGTCAGTCAATGGGAATTTCTAGTGTCATGTAACGGTTGTACATGGAACTATTTTTTTCGACCGTTTTCTTTGCACTTCCGTATGCGGAAGTGCAAATCTCCGCTTGCACTTTTCCTGCACATGTCCGTGTGCACTCCGCATGTAGACCTGCAAATTCGCGTAGATCGGAAGTGGCAAATGTCCCGCTGTGCCACTTCCCCGCATGGTGACGTTGTGAGAGACCAAAGTCACAGGGAACCAGCGCAACGTCTAAACTTCCTGACTTTGCGAGACCTTAACCATACCGTCAGTCGACGGAATTTCTAGTGTCTGTTAACGGTTTGTAACAATGGAACTATTTTTTTCCGAACACCGTGTTTCTTTGCACTTCCGCCTGCGGTACTGCAAATCTCATCTCCGCTTGCACTTCCGGCAAATGTCCGGGTGCACTCGCATGTGGAACTGCAAATATCCGCGTAGAGGCGGAGTGCAAAGTGTCGCGGTGCAACGTTCTCCGCATGTGACCTGGTGAGAGACCAAAGTCACAGGGAACCAGCGCAACGGCTAACTTCCTGACCTTGCGAGACCTTACGACAAATACCGATCCGATCTACGGTAAGAATTTCTAGTTTCCATGTGAACGGTTGTACATGGAACTACTTTTTTTTTGATTGAGATTGACCGTTTTCTTTGCAATTTTCCGCATGCGGTACTGCAAATCTCCACTTGCACTTCCGCAAATTCCCGCAGTGCACTTCCGTCATTTTGAACTGCAAATCCGCGTGGATGCGAAAGTGCAAATGCCCGCTACATGTGGAAGCGCACCGCGGACATTTTCAAATTTCCGCCATGTATGCGGCAGTGAAATATCCGTTGCACTTTCCGCACGTGAAATGCAAATATCCGCGTCATGCGAGTGCAACGCTGACATTTGCACTTCCGCATGAAAGCGGACGTGCACGCGCACGCGCAGGGGCTCTCTTTACTAAAAAGGCTACTTTACGTCACTTCCGAGTCAAAGCCAACTCCAGCATCTTGCGACATGTTTGCAAAAACAGAAGGAGTTGTCTGTTGGGTACTTTATCCTTGAAATTTAACCACTTCCCCAACGTTCATTTAAAAAATCTGTATTGAGAATATGAGCCGGATACTGTTTGATGGTAACGAAATGTAGAAATTAAGAAATGTCTACTCGGCTATGTGTCCCATGGACTTTAAAGAACTATGTCAAGATTTTGTCCAAGCTCAGTTTGAACTTACCTTCATAAAATATCGTGTACATACATCACAAATTCTCGAAAAAATAATTCAATTGATTGTAAATTAACAAATAAGGCATTTGAATTTTTGCTTTTTAACATAACGAAGAAAACGGCGGATTTTTCGCCATGTGGCTTGATTGATCAAAAGCGCCCAAGTTTGCTCTCCTCGTGACAGTCAAAGTGATGACCAATGCTGGTGAAAAAATTAAGATTTTGTATGCAATGAAAAGTTACACTATCCAACACTAATGTTTGGGAGTTATGAATCTGACCCAATTTGGTTATAAGCATGACTATAGTAAGTTTCACCTCACAGTCACCAGAAGAACGTTTTGGACAGCGTCGGTTTACTGGGAGTAGGAGCCAGAAAATAGAAAATTTGTTGCCGAGTCACGCTGTTTCCTGAACCCTAAGATAATAGGCTTTTCATGTTGCACATTTTTAGCAAGAGAGTGAAAAACTTTTGTTTTCGAGTCAAAGTCAGTGACATTACATTGAAATGCCACTGAAGCAATACGATTAAGTCAGAATGCTTTTGAGAGATAATGTATCCCCAGCTCTAAATGCGCTTACCTTGATTTGAATGCTTTTCAGTATAAAGATAGGTTATTTTTCTCGCTATCGACTACTTTTCAATAGGTTTAGTAACGTGGAATATATTTCACACCCACGGCACCTGCCCCTCATACAATGCCTGTACCTTCGAAGAAGTCCTAGAGTGACACGATGGGTTGAAATCTTAATAATATAAATAATAAGCATTTTAAAGCCCCATCGTCTAGGCCATCCTATTCCGAGGCGCGGAACAAAGATACTAACCAGCAAAGTTACAAATTACGAAATTACATGTACCCTGAAATATTACTTGGAGTAGAAAACAAAAATGAAAATGCATTAATGTACATACAAGACGTGGATCAAAAGGCATCAAGTACAAAAAAATGAATACAATTATATCCTATGCAGACTGGAACAAATGTTGTCTTAAGCTGATTTTTAAAGTCATTTATCGAAACACAACACGGACATGTCATGGGAATAGAGTTCCATAATTTAGGAGCACATGTAGAAAACGCCCAATCACCAAGGGAGATGAAGTTCTAGGAGTCCTTAGCAAAAGTTTTATCCCGAAGATCTTAGAGGCGGCTTGGTATATATGGGGTGAGAGTTGGCTTATATAAGATGGAGCACGTCCATTTAGCGATTTCCAAGAAATTTTTTGGATTTTTGAAAGCAAGAGGATTTTGAAAACGATCCATTGACGGATGGGTAACCAATGAAGCTGTATAAGAGTTGGAGTTTATGTGCTCATACTTTGCTAGTTTTTACACTCTGACAATACACGAGCATCTGCATTTGTGTCCGCTGAAGTTTATCAAGGAGAGTAATTTGAAATTCCCATATTACAAGTATTCCATGTCAAGTTCGAGAAGTGACGATGGCTGAATGAGATTGTGTGCTATATCGTCTGGACAAAATTTTACGAATTGAGCTAATGTTATATTTGAAATATCATATTGGACATACTTTCTTTACATGTTCATCCGTGTCACTATTTTCATCAAGAATAACTCCTAAATTCCGAGCAGAATGGAGACTGATGTTGGCATTAGCAATTTGAATATGATTATCTTTATTAGACTTTGCATTCGCTTAGGTGTGAACCTGACCGTCAGTCTTGTCATCATTTATTTTAAGTTTGTTTGCTGTCATCCATGACGGATATCGGCACACATGTTCACGTTTTTGATCTCACATTGATTCATCTTAGAGGATTTAGGTCATCAGAAAAAATAAGTTGTGTATCATCTGCATAAAGTGTGCACATTTAGTCCATGTTTACGTGCAATATCTGCTATTAAGGCGGGGAATAGAGATTAAAAGCATGGTCCCAGCACTGAGCCTTGGGGCACTCCAAAAGAAGATCGACATCTGGTGTTGACGAAATTTTTTAGGTTTTTGCGACAGCTGGAGAAAGGATGCAAATTGTTTCTATTCATATTCACCAAGTTCTCAATTAACAGTAACAAACATCGTGTGTTGACTCGAATTGTTATTTTTGGCATTGCTGACAACTGTAATAATTGAATGATTAACCCTAACCCTGACCGGGTCGTTTTGCCGCCGACCGTCCCAAAGGCAACGAAAGGCAATCTAGTTTTTTATTTTTTTTAACCCACACAACGGAGATCCAAAGTTTGCGTTTCATTGCATCTCGGCCGTTTTACCCGGCACAGGAATTAGTAACGTAAAGTCCAGAACGGCCCAGATGCCAACGAAAAACAATCGCGCCATTTTCCCAGGAATGAACGCCCCCAAGTGCAACACAAAACATCGCGTCATTTTCCCGAAGACGGCCAGATGCAACGAAAACTCGCGCCATTTACCGGAAGACGTCCACGATGCAACGAGAAACATCGCGTGAAATGCAATAAAAACAGGGTAACTAAATAAATAAGATAAATAATAAATAATGGATTGCTTACTGCACACTGATCTGCCTGAAATTTGTAGCTTATAGTCGCCAGCCGTGCGTGGCCCTATTACGCTACATCATAGTCTTCGTGCGTGGCACTATTATACTACGTCATGCTCCGGTTCACGTCATGAATACGTTATGCATATTAAAAATAGCTTATCGAACATGGTGGCCGCTTCACCATCTGAATCGAAATTGTCTATTGGCTTTGTACACATGTCACCCCCCCCGCCTGAAAAGCCTTGCGCCTTCTGCGGGCAAAACCGTCCGAAATGCAGTGAAAGCCTCTGCTCAGTTCCATCAATAACGGCCCAGATGCAACGAAAAACATCGCGTCATTTTCCGTAAAGACGCCCAAATGCAACGAAAAACCTCGCGTCAATTTCCCGGAAGACACCCCAAATGCAACGAAAACACGCGTCATTTTCGGTAAGACGGCCCAGATGCAATGAAGAGCCAATGAGAGTCATTTGCTCGACCAAATAGTTGTTGGCGGCCGAGATGCAACGAAAAGCATTTTCCGACCGGAACCACGTTTTCGTTGGGCTCCATTGCCCTCGTCCGTGTTAGGTTTAATTAAAGTAATAATAAAATCTCGAAAAGAAGTTTACGAATGAATATTTTGTTTCATTTCGTTGTGTTTGTAATTATTTATTGATATAAAACACATCGTCGCAGTTCACATCGAAAGGAAAGTGACACCACTTCGATATGATGTTTCATCACTTTTGACGTCACCATTTGCCCTGCGATGTGGATTTGTCGGAACCGTTTTCGAGTAAGCTATTGGGCGGAAATTAAAGGGCAAAATACTCAAAAATGTAACACTGTTCAACTGGTTTTGGATTATATGTAATCTCACGTTACTTTTAAATCTTTCCATCCACACCAATTCCAATATGTCAGAATCATGACATATATTTCCGTTAAACAACTCAATTAAAATGAGTACAAACACTACATATGAGCAAAATAAATAGTTTGTACTAGCTATTACGAGCATGAGTACTCATGTCCATATATTCATACTCATGCCAGGTACTATGACGTCATACTCGAGGAAAGTATTCATGTTACAAGTCTGCATCGCGGCCACTATTAAGTGAATTATGGTAAACTATCCCTACTGTCCTCAATCAATGTAGCTCATCATTACCCTCCCACGGCCGAGAGGCATAGAGCCAACGAAAACGTGGTACCGTTCGGAAAATGTTTTTCCGTGCATCTGGGCCGTCACAACTATTTTTTGTCGCAAATGACTCGCATTGCGCCACTCATGCCCTGGCGCCGTCTTACGGAAATGACGCGATGCTTTCTCGTTGCAAGCACCTGGGCGTCTCCCCCGGAAAATGACGCGATGTTTTTACGTTGCATCTGGGCCGTCCTTCCGGGAATGACGCGATGTTTTTGTTGTTGCATCTGGGCCCGTTATAGACTGGAAATGATGCGATGCTTTTCACTTGCCTTTTCGGAACGATAAATATTATCCCCGGCAGAAGGCGCAATGCTTTTCATCAGCGGTGACACTGTTCCAAATGCCCCTGACCATTTCGATTTCGATGGTGATAGCGCCACCATTTTTTCGATCGCTATGTTTTTAATTATGCAGAAACGTATTTCCATGACTTAAACCGGAGCATGACGTAGCATAATGCGCCACGCCGACTATGATGTAGCGTAATAGCGGCCACGCACGACTGCGAACTATAAGCTAACAAATTTGCATGGCAGATCAAGTGTGCAGTAACGCATCATTATTTATTTATTTATGTATTTATTTTATTTCCCTGTTTTTATTGCAATTTCGCACGCGATGTTTCTCTTTGTCGATCTTGGACGTCTTTCCAGGTAACTGGTCTCTATGTTTTTCGTGGCATCTTGGCCTCTTCTTCCGGAAAATGACGCCGATGTTTTATCTTTGCATTTGGGGCCGTCCTTCCGGTAAAGACGAACGCGATGTTTTCGTTGCAATGCTGGGGACGTTATTGACTTTACGCTACTAATTCCTGTCCGGAAAAACGTGCCGAGATGCAATGAACGCAACTTGGCTCTCGTTGCATCTGGCCGTTAAAAATAAAAATCACTTGCCTTCGTTGTGCAATTTGGGCAGTCGGCCGGCAAAACGACGCGGTCCGGGTTAGGGTTAATATGCAGACTTCAGAGTTGCAATACCCATTCTTGTTACATCCATGTTTCTACCACTGTAGTTAATTTGACCTTGGAGTTCCTCATCGCCCATAAGGGTTTATACTTAGAGCTTTAATTATATTACTTTGTGAACAAACAAAACAACTGCACTGCACCATTTTGGTTTACCCTCATCTCAATCTGTAATATATCATGTTAGACAGCAAAACCAATGGGTGCAGTATAAATATTAGGCTTACTTACCCATTTTCTCTCTATCCCATCAGAACATTGTACCCTGCTTTTAGTAAGCTGACTCGTGAGCTTTAAAAAAACTTGCTCTGATCACCGAATGATAAAACTAATCAAGACGTATGATCCATCCTGGCTCATTTCTGCAATTGACAATTTGGGGGGGGGGGGGGGGGGGGGAAGGACGTGAAAGTTAGTTATAAATCATTTGATTCAACAATTCAAAGACGAATTTCTTAGATACTCACAGAAATTGATCTATATAGTACACCCTAACCCTAAACCCATACCCCTAACCCTTAAAAAAGGTTGAATTATTTGCTATCATTCGAGAGAGAGAGAGAGTGTGAGAGATAGAAGTGTATTGTGCTAATTGAAGGTATTGTGTGTGACTCTAATCCTCTTATTTACTTGTGATCGTCTAAATTGCCTACTTGTATGCTTAATTTTAAACCAAATCACAAAGTCACACAAGTGTACCTCTGTTAACCTTTGAACCCTTGAACCTTCACAACTGTAGCGACATTCCTCATCACTAACTGAGTGCTAGTGGACACATATTATTGCTCTTCCATGTCTAAAGTGTGCATCACTTCCATATGGTTGCATACGAACACTTTATTTAATCTCAAATTTCATCCACGATCATGTTTTTTTTTGCATTACCATTGTCTTCCTCCTCAGGAATAAAGCCTAACCGAACTCTGACACCACCTAGTTCAACAGAATCCAGAGTTACGGAAATAAGCTCATGTACACCAACTGCTTAATGCACTATATGGAACTATCCCTACTGTCATTCAATCAATGTGCTCATCATTAACCCTAACAACGGTCCGGAGGGCAATGAAGCCAACGAAAACGTGGTACCGTACGGACGACATGTTTTTCGTTGCATCCGTGCCGTCAACAACATTTTTGTCGCGCAACATGACTCGCATGCGCCCTCTTGCATCTGGGCCGTCTTACCGGAAAATGACGTCGATTTTTTCTCGTTGCAAACCTGGGCCGTCTTCCCGGAAAATGACGCGATGTTTTTCGTTGCATCTGGGCCGTCTTCCGGGAAAATGACGGCGATGTTTTTTGTTGCATCGGGCCGTTATACTGGAAATGATTCGATGCTTTTCACTGCATTTGCGACGTTTATACTACCCCGCAGAGGCGCAATGCTTTTCATCAGGCGGGTGACACCTTGTACAAATGCCCATAGACATTCGATTTCGATGGTGATGCGCCACCATTTTCGATAAGCTATTTTTTTTAATTATGCATAACCGTATTCATGACGTCAACCGGAGCATGACGTAGCATAATAACACCACGCACGACTATGATGGTAGCGTAAATGCGCCACTCACGACTGGCGAACTATAAGCTACAAATTCATGCAGATCAGTGTGCAGTCGCATGCCATTATTTATTTATTTATTTATTTATTTATATTTATTTACCCTGTTTTTTGCATCGCAACGCGATGGTTCTTCGTTGCATCTGGGACGTCTTTCCGGTAAAATGGCGCGATGTTGGTTTTCTGTTGCATCTGGGCCGTCTTCCGGGAACATTACGCGATGTTTTTCGTTGCATTGGAGCCGTCGTCCGGGAAATGACGCGATGTTTTTCGTTGCATCTGGGCCGTTATTGACTTTACGCTCTTTTCCTGTGCCGGGAAAAACGGCCGAGAAGCAATGAAACACGCAAACTTTGGCTCTCTTTGCTCTGGGCCGTTAAAAAATCAAAATAGATTGCCCTTCGTTGCATTTGGGCCGTCGGCCGGCAAAACGACCCGGTCCGGGTTAGGGTTAATATCAACTTCAGAGTTGCATACCCATCTTGTTTACATCCAATTTCTCTCTTCGTCTACACTGTGTCTAATTTGACCTTGGAGTTCCTAAATCAGCCCATAAGTTATACTTACAAGGCTTATTATACTTTGTGAAACAAAAACAAACAAGCTCACTGCACCCATTGGTTACACATCTCAATCTGTAATATATCATTTAAGACATAGCAAAACCAATGGGGCAGTATAAATATTAGTGCTTACTTACCCATTTTCTCTCTAACCACAACCAGACACATTTTACCCTGCTTTAGTCAACTGTACTCTTGAGCTTTACAAAAACCTTGCTTCTGATCATCCGAATGATAACTAATCAAACGTATGATCCTCCTGGTCCTTCTGCAATTGACATTTGAAGACGTGAAAGTTAAGTTTAAATCAATTGATTCAACCTTTCAGAGGAAATTTTTCTTAATACTCAAAGACAATTGATCTATATAGTCACACCTAACCCTAACCATACCCTAACCCTTAAAAAGGTGAATTAGTTTGCTATCTCGAGAGGAGAGAGAGTGTGAGAGGAAGAGGTACTGTTATGCCTTTTGAGGTATTGTGTTGTGACTCCCCCTAACAAAAAATTTCTTATTGACTTGTGTGTCTAAATTTGCTACTTGTATGTCTAATTTTTTAACCAAATAATAAGTCACACAAGTGTACCTCTGTCAACTTTGAACCATTGAAGACCTTTACACTGTAGAGACATTCTCATCACTAACTGAGTGGTTAGTGGAACAACAGATTATTTCTCAGTTCAAAGTGTTCATCACATTCCTATAGGGTTGCATACGAACACGTAATTTACTCAATTCAGGCCACACATTTTTTTGCATGCAATGGTCTTCCTCTCTCATGGAGATAGAAGCATACCTAACAAATGACACCACCTAGTTCAACAGAAATCAAGAGTTACGGAATAAAGCTCATGTACACCACTGCTTAATGCAACTATATGAAACAAACCTAAGCAGCTCAACAATGTGCATACCGGAATTAAGGTAGGATCATGGGTTTGGGAAGAGGAATCTCGAAGGAAGAATGTCGTTGGAGTTTTGTGATGAAAAAGAGTTATGTGTTGCGAATATGTGGTTCAAGAAAGAGGACAAAAGGAAAGTGACATTTAGGTCGGGGGAAATGAGACAGAGATTAGTGGGCAAGGGAAGAGAAAATTTCTGAAGAATGTTAAGGTGATTCCAGGGGAATTGCAACACAGGTTGGTGGTTGTGGATGTAGATAAAAGGAAGGTAGCGCATGAGAGGAGGAAAGTATGGAAGCTGAAAGAAGAGGCAAGAAAGAATTTTGAGACGAGAGTTGGGAGCTTATGGGGACTGATGTGTCAGATTTATGGGGGTGCTTTAAAGAAGGGGTGTTAAAGGCATGTGATGAAGTGTGTGGGGAAACGAAAATTAGGAGACAGGAGAGATACAGGGTGGTGAAATGCTGAGGTGAAGGAGGTGATAGTGAGAAAGAAGGACATATTTAAGGATATGAGAAAAACGGTATGGAAGAGAATAAAGCGAGGGATAAGAGGCTAAAGAAGTGAGCAAAAAAGTGGTTGTGAAGGCTATGAAGGAGGAGGCAGAGAAGGAGCTGAGTGAGTTGAGAGAGAATCCAAACAAGGTGTATAAGAAAGTGAAGGCAATGAAAAAGGATGGAAGAGATGTCGAAGGGGGAAGATGTATGAGGGGAAGTGATGGAAAGTTGAATTTCAGTGAGAGAGATAGAGTCTGGAAAGAGCATATGGAGAGAATCATGAATGAAGAGAATGAGTGGGATCATGGGTTAGAGGCTGATGTGGTTTGAAGGGCCAGTTGAAAGGGGCAGTCGGGAAGAAGTAGTGAAGGCAATAAGAGAAATGAAAAAAGGAAAGGCAGCTGGACCCTCGGTGGTGAGTGCTGAGATGATTAGTGCGAGTGGAGAGATAGGGATTGGTGTGATGATGGAGTTGTGTCAGAGAGTGTTAGATGGAGGAGGGATGCCGGAGGAGTGGGCAGTGAGTGTGGTAGTTACAATTTTTAAAGGAAAGGGGAGTTGTGGTGCATGTAGGGGTGTTAAGTTGTTGGAGCATGCAATGAAAATTGTGGAGAGGATTCTAGAGAATAGGATTTTGAAGATAGCGGAAGTGGATGAGATGCAATTTGGGTTTATGCTTGGGAAGGGAACGAGAGATGCAGTGTTTATTTTGAGAAGGTTGCAAGAGGAATATCGAGCTAAAGAGAAGAAGTTGTATATGCGTTTTGTAGACTTGGAGAAGGCATTTGATAATGTACCAAGGAAAGAGATGGAGTGGGCAATGAGGAAGCGAGAGATACCAGAAGTAGTGGTTAGAGCAGTGATGAGTTTGTATGAAGGAGCAAAGACAAGAGTTAGAGTGGGGTCTGATTTGTTTGAGGAGTTTGAGGTGAAGGTGGGTGTGCATCAAGGTTCTGTACTTCGGTGTTGATTGTTGCAATTGTGATTGATGTAGTCACAGAGAGTGCAAAAGAAGATTTGATGAGTGAGAAATGTGGGAAATGGATCCATGGGAGATGCACAAAGATGAAGAGAGTGACCCCAAGTTTGGCAAAAGATTTTATGTGTGGAAGATGCGAGAAGGGAGCTGGAGGGATGGTGGAACAGGAGGAAAAATTGTGTGATGAGGTGGAGTCTGTGAAGGAGTTCACATACCTAGGGGACAAGGTTAGCGAGGTGGCTGTGACAGCTAGAGTGAGGTATGGGTGGGTGAAGTTTAGAGAATGTGGGGAGTTGTTGCAAGGGAAAAGATATCCTTTGAAGATGAAAGGAATGGTGTATAAGAGTCGTGTGAGATCAGTGATGCTGTATGGGAGCGAAACATGGTGTCTGAGCGAAAATGAGATGGGGGATTCTGAGGAGGACAGAGAGAGCAATGATGGGAGTCATGTGTGGTGTGAAGTTAATGGATAGGATGAAGACTGAGGACCTGATGCAGATGTTGTGTTTGGAAGAGGCGATGGACCGGTTGGCAAAGGTAAATAGTGTACGTTGGTATGGGCATGTGTTGAGGATGGATGACGGGCATGCTTTAAGAAGGGGTTTTGAGTTCGAGGTGGGAGGTTTGATATTTATCTAACCATTAAATACAAACACCAATCTTAAAACTTATCAATTAGTTGCAAGAAAAAAAAATGTGTAGTTTTTCACAAAATTGCCCCATTTGGTCCATTTTCTATACTGCCGCATGCCAAAATCAGTATCTTACAAAATCTATCAGAATTGACATGTATCTCTCTCCAAATGCTTTTGGGAAAAAAATGAAATGTGACATGCTTGTTTCCTTTTTCACCCAGCCCACCTTTGGAATGAAATGGATTTGATTGCTCAAATTTCAGGATGACATGAAATACGGCCTTTCGCCTGAACGATACTACTTCCGGATAAGTCGGGGAGTCCCAAAGACGATGGAATAAGCACTTTAAAGGCCAGGTTACTCATTCGGCCGCATTAAAGTAAAACGAGAAGATTTCCATCTTTTTCCTGTGATATGTAGTTATGTTCTGTTAGATTATGCTCAAGTCAATAGTTCCCTACCATTGATTTTGGCTACAGAAATAAACTTAAAATGAAAACAATTTAAGGTTAATGCTTATATTTCAATAGAAAACGTATGCGCCTTATACGAAATGAGAAATTTTACATTGTTGTACCGAACGAAACCTTCTCAGCTTATTTCGGAATGGGAATATTTTTGATAGGAAGCTTACATAGTGCCAAATCAGAATTTCACATTTTGGGGGGACATCTGTTATTTGAAATCTCTTGTTTTCACCTTAATAATCCTTGGCCTTTCTTCACAGATGCCAGTTTTAACTCTTATTGCCTGTGACTAATAATTTGTTTTTCTGATTCATGCAAGTGTTCTCCAGTAATCCAGTTCCTCCTGTATCTGGAGTCTCCCCGTTTAATTATCTATTTCTCATTTAAAAGGGAAATTTTCTTCTTGATTATTCATGAACTATCGTAGCGTCAGTGCCCATACTTGGAAAATTGATACCCACAGCCCCTGATTTGCCTTTTTCGCAATCTTAAGTCCAGGGGTCAAGGTCCAATGCTCATAGAGTTAATGGTCACATGCTACATAAATGCCAAAGGTCACAAGCTTATAGATTCAACATTTCTGAATTTTAAAAATATTATAGCACTGGAATGACACATGCTCTGAAGCTCAAACGTGATGACATGAATGCCAATTTGCCAAGGAAACAATGGAAGGGGCAATTATGACAACTTTGGCCACAGCTGATAAAGGCCACAAGCTACAGAGGCCAAAGCTATTCACATTTAAGGTGCTTGTTCGATTTATGTGCATGGGTATCCACACAGACTTTGATTTGAGAGCCTGGCACTTGGCCATACACCCCATCAAGTACCCGTGGGGAACGAACTTGCGGTTTTTTGATGGTGACTCAATAAAGGCATGTGTAAAGCCCGATTCAATACTGTGCTAATCTTGATTGTTTAACACACTAAAACGGCGGTTTTTTTGTTTATATCTTGGGAATGAATGGATTTGAGGGCCCAAATTTCAGGACGCCAAAGAGAAAAATAGGCCTTTTATCTGATATCAAAATCGATACTACTTCCGGGTAAATTGGGGGCGGTCCCAAAGACAACGGAACACGCACCTTTAACTATGAAACACGATGTATCCCAAGCCCATATTGAGTACCATGGTAGCTCCTGTGCCCCTGATATGCTCTATTGCAACACTCAAACACAGGGTCAAGGTTCAAGACCAATAATAGGAAAAATATCTTCAAACATTTAAAGGGACAGAGGAGATTTTTGTAGGATACAAATTCTCTCAAATTGCACCGGACGAGTGTAGACCACTACCAAGAACGTTCCGAAGATTTATGGACAAACAAGTACAAAAGAAAACAGCAAAACCTGTTTTGATCAACTTGCAAGACTATAGTAATGGTCCCCATAGAAACATAGTATGGGCGCGAGTGTTAATGGTTGAGATTTTGGCTTTTTTGCTACAATTGGATTTTGGTTAAAATGTAGATAATGGTCTGGAAATCCAAATCAAATTGTTACCATTTTTTGTCCCTTCCGTTTGGCGCCATCTTGGTTTCAAAGGGCTGCCAGTTTCAAAATATTTTGCTGCTATATCTGGATTGGAGCAACATGAAGGCTCAAATTGGAAGCAATACCAATGTTGTGATGTCAAGGAACACAACTATCCAACATCCAGAAAGTCGCAGATAGTTTCCTTCAGGGAGCGTCCTCTGAATTCAAAATGGCCGCCTTTTAAACATATTTTGCTCTCTATCTGCAATTCTGATCAAACATAGAAAGCTCAAGCTGGTGTCAAAACCCATGTTTGCGATATCAGTGCAGCCATAATTACATCAAAAAAATTGATTGTTCTGAATGGAAAAAAGATTGTTTCCTTCAGTTGCCTGGCCCATCTCTCTTGAATTCAAAATGGCCGATTTTTACATGATACTTCACCCAATATCTGGATTTCTGAGCAAACATGGAAAAGCTCCAGTGGTGACAATACCCATGTGTGACGTCAAGGTATTACATCCAGAAAGTCGCCCACCCATCCCGTTTCCTTCTGGCGGCCCTCTTGAAATTTCAAAATGGCTGGCATGTTTTAACGTATACTTCGCTCAATACTGGACTTTAGAAACATTGAAGGCTCAAGTTGATGTTAAGGAAAATATATATTACATCCAGAGAGTTGCAGATTGTTTCCTTCTGACAGCCATCGTTATTTCAAAAATGGCCACATTTTTTCAGTAGTTCGCCCGATCTCTGGCCTTATGAGAAAAAATAGCTAAAGTGCGCCTCCTAAGCCAGAAAACATCCTCATTGCATAAGAACAACTTTAAATCATGGACAGGCCCTGGGTTTTAATAAGCTTGTATATAGGTTTCAATTTATTGCTGTCCATAATTTTGTTTCAGTTGCAATTTCAAGTATTGAAACCATATCCACAGGACTATCGATCTAGCGGCCGCAGCCGAGTGCTGTTCACCATCTAGCGCCAAATGTCCCTGTCCGTCATTAAGTTGGGGATGTCAGATGGATCCTGTGGATGTCTCGAGTAATTACATCAGTGTAGTTAAAGGGGCGACGACCCCTCTTTGGACATTGTAACATTCAAATATTGTGATGTCCGAGATTTTGATCAAATCATACGAGAACAGAGACCAGCAAATCGTGCTTGGCGATGGGCACAGAAGATGAATGGACGGGATTCGCCACATAACATATGTGGTGCTTTGTCGTGTGCCTCACGCCAGGATCTGTTTGTACTGGCATAAGAAGCCTGGTGTAGGTGCCATCCAATTTATCCTGTAGCTCTTTATTCATGCTGCAGGCTCAGATCCATATAACAGATACTCTCTTCACATGCTCTAACTAAAGAACTTCCCTTGGTTGATTGGATATACCAATTGCCATAGGTTTGTGTGTTTATTGCGGCATTCCAAGCTTGTCCTTTGCGTGACAGGAAGTCCTTTTTCTTGCGTCGGCACATAGGATCCCAGGTACTTGAAGTCCTCTGAACCTCTTTGAGTTGGTTAACGTCTGTAGTGCAGACAGGTTGATGATTATCTTCCTCATTGATTGTCCATATACCGTCTTCAAAACTCCTTGGCATTTAGATGTAGGCCGAGTTGCTGCAAGCATTCCTCAGTAATGTTAGTATGTGCACCACATATCAGATCGGCTGTTAGAGCTAGCTCCTCTGCATAGTCAAGGTCAGTGAGATGCTACTTTGGTGACGTCTAGAAACCCCTTGGGTTTGAATGGTAACGGTACATGTGAGTCCCTTGTCGTTCAGGATGTCCACACTCTCTGAGGAGTAATCAACCACTCTACAAAGATTAGAGAGCAAAGAGTATCTCCTTGGAGGCTTCCAGTAGTTTTTGTAAGAACTCTTTGTGGGCCCCTCCATGCTCTGCACAAAGCTTGATATGGGTTATCAATACTATGCTGGCTTTGGCAGTCTCGTCTGGGACACCATAGTTGGTAAAGAATATTCATCATTATATCCTCTGTTGACACTGTCAACAGCCTTGGAAAAGTCCCTACAAACCACATGAAGCTTTTCTCTTAGAAATTCTCAACTCATCTAACTGATCCTTTTGAGGGCAAGTATCTGAGGGAGTGCTTCTTCCTTTACGAAAACCATTCTGGTTTCGTCTGAAATGGGATCTATTTGAAAACAATTCTGTTGTCAGCTATTTAGTGTAGATCTTGAGAGGCCAGTGGTGACAGGGTGATTCCTCGTCGTTTTGGGATTGTTGGAGGTCACCTTTCTTTGGTAGAGGAGTGATGACGATGTTAATATAATAGGCAGCTGGTTTGTTTCCCATGTTAGGTGTCGTACAAATTCAAACAAGTTGATCGTGAAAAATGTGGATATCTTTCCGATTACTGCGGAATGTTGTCGGGAACTGCGGCGTCTTGGTGTTTGGTCATTTCTTCATGCAGCTCAGAAGCTCCTCTATAGTGAAAGACCGGTCTTAATAGGAAGGGGTCCTGCTGTCCTTGTGCCTGAAGAAAGGTTCATCAAGTTTAGTGTTATTCTGAACTGGTTTGTCAAGTAAGAACTTAGTGCTGAAACCAGGTGCCGAGGCCTCTTCAGTTGTTTCATCATCATCATCATCACACCTTTGATTCTTATTGTGGGGTACTGTCTTATCAGTCACTCCCTCTGTGCCTCCCAGGCAGCAGCATGCTTGTATTTTTGAATTGTTAGGGTGTTCAAAGTGCTTCAGCCTTGAACTTAACATGCTCTTCAATCACCACGGTGTAAGCATCAATCAAGTGCAGCCTTTTAATAGCGGCATCAAGGTTCTTTGTGGAGCTTCTGGTGGATTAGTACGTGCGTCTTTGTTGCAGACTTCAGTTTTTCACTGGCTTTGAGGCAAAGGCAGTAGTCTTCATAATGTGCTGGGTTCTAATCTTCAAGCTCATAACAATAGTGTTTGAACCCTGTTTATGTACTGCTACATATAACTGCTCGCAGAGGCTTTGTATCCCCCACAACCTTCCTCCAGTCTACTGTTTTCATGGGATCTCCTAGGATGGGTTTTTTACTCTGCAAGAGACAATGCTATGATCGGACTTTACAGCTTCAAAGTTCTGTAGGCTCTTGAGTTCTATAATGCTGTTTAATCCACCCCTCTCTGACCAGAATGTAGTGCAGCTAGACAGTGCTCCCCCATTTGGGCGGCGGCGTGTCCACATTCTACTTGCTTGATTTTTTGATTGGCTAAACCGTTTCACGAATTTCCCTCCGCTCACCACGCACACCCCACCTCCGATGGACCCGCCTCTGCACACAAACAGCGCATCCCCAGGCCCCATCTAGCGCTGCAATCTCCAGGGATGCACAGAAGAGTATGGGCTGTAACTGCACCGGTGGCAGTGGATAGTCCATGGAAAAATCGAGCGACGTTTCCTCTGGATGTATGACTGTTGTTTCCAGGATTACCCATCAGTGTCACCGTCAGGATGCACTCATTACAGTTGACAAGGCTGACACGTAACTTGAGAGCCTTTGTGACAAAGAAACCACCCACCTCAATTAGCTGCATGTTCTTATTCTTCTAGGCAGAGGCTGCAATAAGTGCTAGCCATGCATAGTCTCATGTAGGAGACTTTTTTGCTGTGCCAATGTGGTTATGGCAATGACATCAATCATATGCAAGTTGTGCTTCAATGGACGAGGTCTTCTTCTTGGCTGTTTTTGATAGTGTCAGGACTTTTGATGTGCTGATGGTGACAGCAGCAATTATACTTTAAAATTTGTCCCCATGCATCTTTTGTTCAATATCAGGTGGACCTCCAGTAGGCTGCATGGGGGGAAAAACCCAAACCATCATCCTAATTTGGTAGGACCAATGTTTACTCATTAAGCACAGACTTCAAATCCGGGCTTTAACCCTTGGTGCTAGTTGTAAACAAATTCCGCTTGTCCAATTAGCTAAATACGGGGATTCGCCAGGGTGTCTCCAGCACCTTTTCTGTTTGGAGATGGTCCCTTACATTGTGTTTCAGGGTGACCACTCTGCCAAACAATCATATCAATAATAATCACAAACATGGGTAATTGGCACCAAACGGAGCCTTTTTTGTTGCTGAAGAGTGAAGAATCTTAAAAATGGAGACATTTTAAATCAAAGATGCACCTGAAGGAAACAATCTACGAGTTCTGAAGTAATTCATGACTTGTGTATTTTCCTTGACATCACCAACATTGGTATGGCCAAGCAAATGAGCCTTTTATGTTGCCTCAGAAGTCCAATATTGGGCAAATTATATTTACAATTGGCGGCCATTTTTAAATCCAAGAATGGGCCACCTGGAGGAAACAATCTACTGACTTTCTGAATGTATTAAATGTGTTCCTTGACAAGCACCACATGGGTTTGCCCACACCAAAGGGAGCTTTTTATGGTGCTCATAATCCAGATATTTGACGAAGTATTATTTGAAAATGGCGGCTATTTTGAATTTCAGATGGCCGCCAGAAGGAAAGAATCTGTGATTTTTCGGATGTATATTTTGTGTTCCTGACAATCACAAACAGGGTATATGCCACCAACTTGGAGCCTTTCTCTGTTTGCCCAGAATCCAGATATAGAGCAAATATGTTGTAATTGCGGTCCATTTTAATTCAAGATGTCCGCCTAACGGAAACAATCTGCGACTTTTTGGAATATGATATTTGTGTTCCTTGACATCAAAAACATGGGTATTATTATTTGCCACTATTTGAACCTTCTATTTTGCTCAGAAGTCCAGTTTCTCAGAGCAAAAATGTTGAAAATGGCGGCCATTTTGAAATCCCAGATGCCCCAAACGGAGGGGACAAAAAAAATGGTAACATTATGATTTGGATTCCTGAGACCATTATCTACATTTTAAGACCCAAAATTCAATTGTAGCAAAAAAGCCAACAAATGGGACACAAGGTCCCAACTAACAACTGTTGCTTTAGGACTTGCTGTCGTGCACGGACTAGAATACTAAATCATCATAGTTATTACATAAAGAAGACGGCTTTCCTGCTTTATTCAATTCAGGTGTGATCTAATACACTGGAAAAGCAATTCCCAATATGCAAAAAACCCGGGTTCGAAAAAATTGGGGGCGCGTCTTTCTGGAAATCTCCTAATGTCCTTTCACTCTAAAACAACAGGTATACCTTCAAACCCATTACTGGATCAGATAGCTCCTGTGCATGGCCTTTTGGCAATCTCACCCAAAGGTCAACGGTCAATGTTATACAAACATGAAAAGCTAATTGAAACATCTAACAACCAAATAGGGACAAAATCGGACCAAATACGTTATCCCTATTATATGTGCTCAAAGAATAAGTGGGCAGTGCACTTCATATAATGACCCTAAGTGACACCTTGAATGATCTTTGACCTCTCTGTTACCCCACTAGAATACCCTTGTCTTACGGGGCTTGTTCCTATTTATGTCTATGGTGATCTCCTAACTTAGAATAGGAGAGTCTGGGCACTTGCACTATGCCCATCAAGTACCATGGGAACTAAACTTGCGGTTTTGTGACAGTAAACAGTTAATGGCAATTGCAAAGCCAATTCATACCGTGCAATATTGACATAACCTAAACCCGCACCAGGGACAATGAGGTGCAACGAAAAGTGGTACCGGTCGGAAAATGTTTTCCTCTTTGCATCTCGGCCGCAACAACTATTTTTTTTGTCGCGCAAATGACTCTCATTGCACCTCAGTTGCATCATTGGTACGTCTTTTCTTTCGGAAAATGACGCGAGTTTTTCGTTGCATCTGGGACGGTCCTTCCGGGAAAATGACGCTATTTTCCTCATTGCATCGTTGGGGACTCTTCCGCGAAAATGACGCGATGTTCCGCTTTGCATCTGTGCCGTCTTCCGTGAAAATGACGCGTTGCTTTTCATTGCATTTGTGCCGTTTACCGGCTAGATATTGCAAACAAAGTAGAGCAAGTCAGATTCATACAAAAACTATTTTGCATGAACCCAATTTGCTTCCTTTTTCAAAGTTTAACATTCCGTGGCCCTGCCACGTCGTTGTGATAAAAAAAAGCTAACAAACCGGCCAAAAATTAAGGGTTAAAAATAGTCTAAAAATGCAAATTTACACCAAAGCCTAGCATTTAACGTGGCAGGGCCACGGCAATTTAAAAAAGCTCGGCAAAAGCAACCCTAACTCTCTTACTTTTGGACTGTTTTTTAACCCTCAAATTTACACCAAAGCTTAGCATTTAACGTAGCCTGGCCACGGCAGCGCTTTTTTTCCTATAGGCCTTGCGTGATCTTCCTTACGCAAAGGTTTCCTCACGTTTGAACCTATAGGCCTTGCGTGAAACCACTGCGAAATTGGCGGGGAAGCTTTAAACTTGCTTACGCGTAAACATTTTACCTATATAGGCCTTGTAAATCTTCATATTTTCGCTGTTAACCAAAAGGAATTTTGTTAGAATTCGATTAGCTCTAGTTACATTTAAATTGCTTTCTAATTGATTTTGGGACGTTTTCCGCTGTGGGGACGCTTTTGGTTCTCATTGCATCTCGGCCAGTTTCAGATGTTCCTCGTTGCATCTGGGACGTCTTCCGGGAAAATGACGCGATGTTCCTCGTTGCATCTGGGCCGTTAACGACTGTATGCTACTTATTCTTGTACCGGGAAAAACGTCCGAGATGCAATGAAACGCAAAATTTGTTTCTCATTGCATCTGGGCCGTTAAAAATAAAAATAGATTGCACCTCGTTGCATTTGGACCGATGTTCGGCAAAACCGCCCGGTCCGGGTTAGGGTTAACCATTAAAACAGCATTTTTCTGTTAATATCGTGGGAATGTAATGGATCTGAGGGTTCAAATTTCAGGACGACAATGAGAAAAATACAGCCTTTCGTCTGATATCAAAATCGATACTAATTCCGGGTAAATCAGGGGGGGTCCGGGTCCCGGCCTAGGCCTGAGATGATCCAGAACATGCACCTTAAATGTATAACCATAACTGGGATTGGTAACATAATGCAGAAACAAAGGAGGTGTACCAACTTCTTTGGGTAACAAAAACTTCACCGCTGTTTAGCTCAAAATTCAATTCAAAGAGAGTGACTTGCTTGTTTTTTAGGCCAAAATCATGTTTTGAATTAATTCTATTTTAATACTGCATCTGCACTTTTGGCAATCTTTATTTAAAAAAATAAACTAGGTGATACCATTACAATGAAAATGGAATAAATGCTTTTGTTGCACTTTTACCTTTCGCAGCAATTTTCTCCGTTGATGTGGAACTGAAAAGATTTGAATGTCTTTGTGAACCTTGAAAAAAACTCCCTGATAGCTCCTTTGTTTTCAGCCATTTTATCCCATCACTTCAGAATAATCTGTGTTGATTAAATAAATCTGTAAATCAATATTAGTAGTAGTTCCATTATTAATAATTCTATTACCTTTACTGCCCATTATTCAAAAGTGCGCTCTTTGATTGGTTAGTTTACTGCCCATTATTCTGCGATAATGGGTCACGATTGCGCCCTAGTGCATGATGCAAAGCGAACATTCTTTTCGGCGCGTGTCACCATCACTAAAGGCGCACATGCTAACCTTTACACGGAGGAAACACAGCGCGCGCTGTAAAGACGTAAACACCTGTTCCATTTTTAGTAAGAAATTGCCATTTTTTTCTGTTATTATTTCATTTATTTGGGTAATAGAATAGAAATAAAGGGTGCGATGTCCATGTTTATGCCGAATAATGTGTCCTCGGCAGTAAAAACATTTGAATAATGGGTCTTGGCTTCGCCTCGCCCATTATTCATGTTTTTACTTGCCTCGGACACATTATTCTTGCATAAACATGAACATCTTACCCTTTATTTCTTAATTAAAACAATGTGCAGTACATGTCAACAAAAACAACAAAAGCCTGTTTCAAATAGTGCTGTAATCGATTGTCGCAAGTATCGATTGTCACAATTATCGATTGTCGCTATATTTTTACAACTTCCGACATGTCGATACACAAAATGGTAGTATCGATATTAAACAACATCAAAGGCAAATGTCAAAAACGGAATACATGCTTAAAATGAGAAAAAAAAAATCTCCCATTCGCCTTTAAAATGGCTT
Organism: Ophioderma brevispina; assembly: GCA_023653785.1. Classification (NCBI taxonomy): domain Eukaryota; kingdom Metazoa; phylum Echinodermata; class Ophiuroidea; order Amphilepidida; family Ophiodermatidae; genus Ophioderma; species Ophioderma brevispina. The sequence goes on from JAMKCH010030443.1 coordinate 44,584, forward strand.
CACAATCAAAAACAACACCCGGGGTAGCATCCCAAGACCCTCCAAATAATGTCCAAATTGTAGAGTTCCTGAGTAAATGAGCCAAGCGTAGTGATGTCTGGGACCCGACCACTGCAGATTTCTCAAAGAAAGTGGTATGATAAATAAGAAAGTTATGTTTGTAAGCATTGCAAAACCAAAATGCCCTACAATGGCAATATTACAATGATGCACAGTCATCTTGATCAACATCACTATGATCTCCTTCATCCCCCAAGTTCAATCACCGCTAAATCCCCTGCTGCTACAGGTAAGTACGGTACCACTTTATTCTTTGATTTCTTTCATGTCTGACTCTTTGGTTATTTTCGAATAAACACAATCACATCCTGTCATTACAGTTACTCGCTCGCTCCAAAGCAACTTGATTATCGAGTTAAGTTTCTTTATCAGCAAATATGTGGGCGGAAACATTGCACATCAACCCGAGTAAGTGTCACAGCTTTTAATGAGATCAGCTAATCGGTCTTCGTCGTTAAAAGTGGGCACAACAAGCCTGTCCTTTATAGTAGAGAAAGAACCATGTGGTTGTGCCATAGCTCGATTCAAGGTAAAATCCGGAAGTGGAATCTTCTTGGCTTGAAGTATTGGCACATAAAAATGGCAACGTTCGTCAAAAAAAAGTTCGCGTTAATTAATCTAATTAATTTGGTTCCATTTCTTAAAAACAAAGACATGGGCAAATTGTGAATTTAATTAGCGATTTTATAGCATTACCACAGGTTTGTTGTGCTAATGGAGCTATCGATTGTGGAATATAAAACTGAAAGGGACATGGAGTTTTTGCTACATTGAAGGATGAAGAGCCTGGTCATACCAATTTTTTTCATGACAATTGAAATGTGATTGAACAGAGCTATAGTGTGGGTTGGGGTGGGTATTCCCGTAGGATTTTCATGCTAAATTGATTTTGTTGCTGTTTGGGTTTCAATGGGCCTCAACTGTCAGGAAAATGATGGGGTGCAAATTATCGGACTGATGCCCCCTTTATGTTAGTACAGGGGGAAAAATTAAAAATCACGTCAAATTGTGTTTTACTATACACTAAAGCGTCATCTCCTCATAGGTTACAAAAAAATTGACTAGGTTCCAACCTTTAGTTAAAAGCATGGATAAGCCCCGTAATGGTTCAGGTCACCCTGGGGGTGTAAATGCCCTCAATGTTGTTGAAAGGGGTGTCAAATGATTCCTTGTGTCATATGAAACACGAAAAGCATTTAATTTTTATTTTTGATATCACCATTGTGGACATCCAGGGAAAGTTTGGTGACCCCCAGAGACCATGTAGACCCTTGCGAAATTTTGATGATGTAATTAGCTACCCAAATGTCACACACTGTAAAATTAATACATTTTTGGATCCTGGGAGACAATACAAACAAAACTTATCACCAGTGTCAACAAAATCTGAGCAAGAATTTAACCCAGGGATGACGCTTGAAAACAATTATGGTGGCTATTAGCGCTCTTAAACTAAAGGTCGGAAACCTAGGCCAAAATATATACTTTTCAATCCTTATAAGGAACGAACATGTTAATGTACAAAAACACAATTTTGACTCGATTTTATTTAAATTTTTCCCGTAGTAACATTCCCCCCTTGAGGAAGGGGGCAACAGTCCAAAAATTTGCACCACATCATGTATGACTGTCTGGTCCCTATGAATGAAAAAACAGCAAGAAAATCAACTTAGCACCAAAAATCCTACGGGGAGCTGTTCATGACAGACAAAACCCACACTATAAAACTACTAATTAAGGTGCTTGTTCCGATTTATGTGTGTGTGTCTCGATTTGATATGAGAGCCTGGCAATTGTAAATACAACCCCATGAAGTACCGTGGGAAACAAATGCGGTTTTGAGGTAGACGCAATAATTGACATGGTGCAAGGGCCCTATTCAATACTGTGCTAATATTGAGGTTTTAACCACTAAAACGTCAATTTTTTGTTTATATACTTGTAATGAAATGGATCTAAGGGCTCAAATTTCAGGACGAGAACGAGAAAAATACGGTCTTTCATCTGATATCAAAATCGATAATACTCCCGGGTGGGAATCTAGGGGGGGTCCCCAAAAAAGACGATCGGAACACCGTCCCTTAATGGTTGTGATGCAACTGCTAAATATTTATGCAAAACACAAGATAGTTTGTGTAAATATAAAGTGCAAGATAGATTGTATTTTCGTGTATGTGCTTACAATTGCAATATGGAAATCGTATAGGTTCCTTCTCACAAGTTTAAGTGGGGTCAAATATCGTTAGGCGAATTTTACTGCCAACATGGGCGAACTGCAAAAGTGCCATATTTCAGAAATACTGACAATTTCTTGGTGCTGACTCAGTTAGAGGCCGACTATTAGACTCCTATTCACGTGAGTGAATTGAACTTTAGCAAACAAGTTTGAGATAACACTATTTATACCATTTCAGTTTTCAATAAGTCACTGCACGAGCAATTTTTTTATTGTAGTTATCTATCAATATTGGCTATTTTTGATGTTTTTATAATACTACCATGCGTGGGGCAGATTGGTTGCCCAGCACCAACAGGTTTCTTGTTTCTAAGAAATTCCAGCTGCCGGCAAAAGTGAAGTGTTTCTGTTTGAGTCAGTACTAGAGGCAGACGTCACTTTGATTACTCAGCACTAGGAGACATGCCAAGTTCATGAGAGTTGGACAGCAATGGTCAAGTTCACTCTCCTTATTTAAATGCATGAAGGGTAAAGAACAGGTTTCATGTCAATAACCAAGTACAAACCAAACCTGTAAACATTTAAAAAAAAATCAGAACCCCTACAGTGGAGTGATTTTTCAGTCCAACAGTTTGGAATAACAAAATATTCCTCAAAAACAATAAAAATTCAGAATTTTCGGAAAGATTTTTAACCAGTCTGCAAATTACCAGACTGGCCACTGCATGTGCCTTCATGCAATAGATGAGTGCAGTTGACAGCCGGCCGACCCGACTATATTATCAGACTTTGAAGGACAGGTGTTACTTGCCATGGCAATAGTATAGCTAGTACAAGTGTCATAGTCATGCCAAAATACTATGAATGACCCCTAAATAGTATACAAAAACATACATGGTTAGAGGAAATAGGGCACACTATTTTCCCAAAAACTACTGGCTACGGCTCACCGTTCGGGTTCGGGCCGGGATAGGAGCCAGTAGCCAGTACCAGGGAAAATAGCGGCCCCATTTTACAATATAAAACCATGTAGTATTTGTTTTACTACACCTCACTGTGACTCTGGGGACGAGGTGTGTGGGGAAATGTCCAATCTATTCCTGGGAAATTGCAAGCGTAATAGGAATCAGCCAATGAAATCGCATGATTTTACTTCATGGAATATTCATAGCTATTCATGGGTGTAAAATATTTACAAACTAATATAAATGAGGAAACCATTGATCATTGATCTTATTACTAAAGATGGTGTGTTCGGTTATTAATTTCAGATGTGATTGTACATGGTAAGCATTCCATATTTGCAACCTTCCAAGGGGGGGTAGGCCACGATCTACTCGATTGGGGCATTGGGGATTCCAAACGGTAATTTTGGGGAACGGCTACGTGCATTTCTATGGCAAGTCTCGGTCCAAGATGAAATTACAAATCATCTCTTAAACCTTTGTTCTAAAAGATCTTAGTAATATCATGATATTAGGAAAAATTATGACTTCAAATCCGTCGGGTTAGTGATTTAAACTGTTTGAAAAATAGTGTAAGTTCCAATAACGGTCATTTAGATTTAAAGTCTGACTCGGAGATTTCGAGTTATAACTTTTTTGGGTAAAC
>JAMKCH010030444.1:0-28030 GCA_023653785.1 Ophioderma brevispina
GTCTAACCAGCTGATAGTTTCATCGTTCAGATTGATCAGGCCTCGGATTCCTCTTGGGGACTTGTAGACGTCACAGTCATCACGTTGGGGGAACGTGTTGGCGCAGCGTATCTTCCCTCGCCTTTCACCAATGAGGTCTCGGGTTCGATTCCCGGCAAGGGCTCGTTCTCGGTGGCTTTATGTGAATTTGGTTTCTCGATCCATACTCGTTCCCGCAGGTTTTCTCCGGGTACTCCGGTTTCCTCCTGCTTCTAAAATCGAGCTTCTTGGCATAAATCTGTTCTGGTATTATGGTTTCTCTGATGTGCTGAGCGCCTTTCATGGTAGCCGCACAGCGCCTTGATCACGTTTACGTGGATATGTCGCGCGTTAAAAATACAAATTATTATTATTATTATGACGTGGCTAATGGTTTGTGGCTCTCCACAATCGCAGTTTGGTGAAAGTTCCACACCGATCTTATCAAGGAAGTGCTTTGTTCGGCCAATGCCCTTTGTATGGCCAGAGTCTGCATGTCGAGGTTGACCCATGCTTTCCTATCAAGGTCACAACCTCTGGGCTTGCAAGATGGGCTGTCCACAAACTGCTTAAGGTTTAAGGTAACAGGTGACCATTGCTCAGACCATCTGTCATTGACCCAGGATGATCGAGATGCTGCGACCGGGGGGCTTACTCAACTTGTTTTCAGGTAGGGATGTACGGCCCGAATTTTGGGGCTTGTGAACGGCTTGGGAACTAAAGTTCTTAAAGTATAGGGCCTTAGGAACTGAAATTTTGAGAAATTTTCAGGCTTTAGAACTGAAATTTGGCTAAAATTTAGCCAAAAAAAAAAAAAAAAAAAACCCCCCCCGGGGTGCTGAGACTGCAGTGTCATAGATTGGGTAGCAAATTCCGTGGAATTCTCTGATCATCAAAGGGTGTTGGTGGGGAAATTAGGCTACCAGGTTCATCACACTTCTTGGCGAGCTTGATCTTTTAATTTCCTCCTAAGGTTTGCAGAAGCTATGCCAGACAGAATTGGAAGATATTCTACACACGTCTCCAAAAGGCAACCACTAACAAGTTTCATCGCATCATTCAGAACGACATCAATCTTGTGTGAGTGTACACTATGACTCCATTCTGGTGCAGCGTATTCAGAAGTTGATTATGCCAAAACAACAGTCGATGTATGTAAAGTGTCGAAAGATGCACCCCATACAGTTCCTGCGAGCCTTCTGAGGAGATTGACACGAGACTGCGTCTTGGCAGCGACTGCCTTGGTGTGTTGATTGAAAGTAAGGCTGCAGTCCATTATGACGCCAAGGTACTTCGGTGTTGAGTGATGTTAAGTTCTCTTTTTGCGCATCGATTTGCAAGGCGAAAAATAGAGCGGTCTTGGGTTTACTGAGTGCCATCGGTGGAAGAATTGGCTTACAGTGATTAGGTCTTTCTGCAACACTGTTTCGAAGACCTCAAAGGAATTAGCAACTATTCCAAGTGCCGTATCGTCTGCGTAGGAGTACTGCGAACAATCTCCCTTTGGCATATCTGAAACGTAAATGTTGAAAAGACTGGGTGTCAGGACAGAACCTTGTGGAACACCGTTCCGAAGTTTGCGATTTCTATATACTGCATTGCCCATTTGATGTTTCCAGGACGAAAGATCTGTTTTGGATGATCAGCATTATGAACTTTACAAGCTTGACATCATGGAAATATTAGTGTCGTCCAGAGACAACCCCTTCGTCTCGAACTGCTGGACAAAGCAATTTTCAGGACTGAGAAAGATTCCAATGGATTATATTTCCCTTGAATTTATTTGACTTTACATGCGTCACCACTTTACATCACTTGACTTTACATTAGTCACCACGTCAGAGTGAACTTTTAAGTAAGACTGTAAACTCTTAAACATTGAGTGTATCATTATTTAATTGTAATTTAGGCTGGGAAATATATGATATGACCTGGAAAAAATTGTAATAGAATTTTTTTCACCACAATGCATTTCTATAAGGTCCCCAGAATGACATACTAAAAGTCCAAAAAATCCAAGTGGTGGAAGTATGCCTAATTTGCATAAATCCAAAATGGCCGCCAATTCCTATGTTTCTACATTCATTTTGTTGTATATCTACTCCTAAATTACTGATGCAGCCCTTAAAGTATATTATGCTTCATACGTTATATAGAAATATGTAACCTGATTGGTTGAAGCATAACTAATTTGCATAAATTCAAAATGGCCGCCAATTTTCAGATTTTTATTGATTTTTGCTGTATTTCTTCTCCTAAATAGCTTTGCAGTACATAAATTTACATTTCATAAGTGTATTATACTTCACACGTTATAGAGAGAAGCTAGTCCTTACTTAAAACCCAATTGGCTGTGTCAATTCTACAGTTTTACCTTTATTTAATCAACATTTGTGAAACAAAATTTTGTGAACATGTGACACACAACTTTTGATGGACTTTAAATTTATATTGCATATTAATCTATTTTTCTACTGAATATCTATGGTAACTTGTAGAAGCTGTGTGCCTTAATTTGCATACACTCATATGGCTGAAAAGTAAGCACTGCACATAAAATATTGATAAACTGTTATGTTCTGGTGGAGAATGACTATTCTAACACCACCAACTGCTGTTTGATAGTAGGGGTCAACCTGCCTTCTACTCAAGCACTCATTGGGCGTTTACCTCTCCCGAGCTGTCAATAGTCACCGAGGACATCAGATCCCGCTGCTCCAGAAAGATCATTCCTAGATTCACCAGATCAGGTGACTGTCCTATCTTGGTTATCAGGGACATCAAGGTCACTCTCTGGCCTTTACAAAAAGAGATGGAACTTCAGGAAAACCAAGTGACCCAAGTTCAAACAACTCATTAGTGAATAATCATCCAAGCTGCCAAACTTGGCTTCTTCAGTCTTCTAACATCAACGACAGATATTCTGACTTCTGCTCTATGCTCCACCAAGCAGCAAAACATTTCATTCGAGGCAGAACCCCTACACCATGGGACAAGGAATGTGACGAGGGGGAGATATCCAATATCGCCTTTACCCACTCCACAGGAGTACATAGACGGCTCGATCATTTATTCAAGAAAATATAACTAAGTCGAAGACAAGCATTTAACTTGTATTATATGAACGATTATTGTCATAGAATTACTTGTGGGCTGAAAAATTTGAAGAAAAAATTCATCCATGGTTTCAAAATGCAAAAAAACTTGCAAATTAATGGAAATTTGGCTGAAAATCAAAGATGGCGGCCGTGAAGCTATTGTTTTTAAGGTGCTAACAAAAATAGTCATGAGAAGAAAATTAAGTGGAAGACAAGCCATTGACATGTTTCATATGAAAGATTATTGGATAAGGATTGATTTAAGACTCTAAAAATTGAAGAAAAAATTCGTCTTTGGTTTCGAAATCCACAAAATATAGGACTATTGGTCAAAAATCCAAAATGGCGGATATGCAATAAATGATCAGGGCCGAACCCTGTGAAGCTGTAAGGCCTGGAACACCGTCAACAAGCTCACTGGTCGAAGCTGTCCAGTTAAGCAGTGTCCTGTCTCTGGAAATTGCATCGTCTCAGTACTTCTCACCAATGGAAAGTGGCAATACCACACCCCACAGGCAAACGCCCATGCTGTTAACGAGGAGATTCAAAAACTTCTACAAACCACTCCACCGTCGAGTCCCATGTCTTAACCTTTCACCTACAATGATATCACCGAAGCAATCAAAGTTTTCAAGAATGGGAAAGCTCCTGGCAATGACAGCATGCATACAGAATTCTGGAATCATATGGGACCTGAAGCTGTGCAATGGCTCCAATTCTTTCTCTCTACTTCTATGGGATCATCAGCAATTCCCTCAAGATGGATGACTTCAAAGATCAGTGTAATCCTGAAGCCCATGAAACCAGCAAGGGAGCCCAAGAGTTACAGACCCATCTCGCTGCTCATACATATAAGCTGCTTGGGAGACTGGTACCAGTATGATACTGTCAAGGCAAATCTACCCCTCACCCAAATTGGCTTTCAAAGAGGTAAATCAACAACAGATCAGATAGCAAGATATGCAGAAGTTTGGAGCAGTCTTCATAGATCTATCTGCTGACTATGATACGGTCTGACATGGAGGTCTCTGACTTTAGCTACTCAAAATCTTCCCTGATGTCAAGCTTGTCAAGTTCATAATACTACTCATCCCGGGTCTTTCGTCCTGGGGACATCAAATGGGCAATGCCATAGAAAGCCCAAACTTCGGAATGGTGCCCCACAAGGTTATGTCCTGGCACCCAGTCTCTTCAACATTTATATCTCAGATATGCCGAAGGGGGTTTCTTCGCAGTACTCCTACGCAGACGATACGGTACTTGGAATAGCTGCTGATTCATTTGAGGCCTTGGTGCTTCTAAGGCCTCAAACATGGCAAAGATCATATCACTGTAAGCCAATTCTGCCACCGATGGGACTTGGAACTCAGCAAACCCAAGACTGTCGGCTCTATTTTTCACCTTGCAAACCACTGCGCTAAAATAGAAATTAACATCACTCTAGATGGAAAAAAACTGTCACGCGATCCAACACCAAAGAACCTTGTCGTCATAATTGAACACAGCCTTACTTTCCATCAACACACCAAGACAGTTGCTGCAAAGGCTCGTAGGGGCTGGATGGGGTGCATCCTTTGACACTTTACACACATCAACTGTTGCTTTGGCATACTCTACTGCTGAATATGCCGCACCAGTATGGAGTCACAGTGCACATTCACACAAGATTGATGTCATTCTGAATGATGAAATGAGACTTGTTAGCGGTTGCCATTTGGCGACGCCTGTAGAATATCTTCCAATTCTGTCTGGCATACCTCCTGCAAACCTTTGGAGGATCCTTCAGACGATCAAGGTCGCCAAAAAGTGTGACGATAATGGTGACATATTCCCCCTATCAACACTATTTAAGGATCAGAGAATTCCACGGAATCACTTTGCTGCCCAATCCATGACACTGCAGTCGCAGCATCCCCATGGATCATCGTGGATCAACGCCAGATTGTCTGAGCAATGGTCATCTTCTACCTTGAACCTAAAGCAGTTTGTTGACAGCCTATCTAACAAGCCCTGAAAGGAAAGCACGGGTCAACCTCAACGGACTCAGAGAACCGCACACAATTAGCCACGTCATTGATGACTGTGAGGTTTTAAGTCCCCATTTCTCAAATGAAAAACCTGGATTCTTGATGGTAATTTGGTATATCGCTGAAAAGCTTTTCGATTGAAAAACTAATTCTCGATGAAGAAATTGGAATCTCGATTGAAGATCCTGGTTTACCATTTGAAAACCTGGATTTTCAGTCGATAAAACTGGATTCTCGATGAAAACTTGGTGTATCTTGGTGTATTGAAAAATACATCGGTCCTCGGACCGCATGTGTCACCTGTCATTACGTTTTGTACTGATAGGCCTCATATGACCTTTGACCTTGGCATGTGACCTTGACCTCATCAACAAATTAGGGATCCAATGTTGCATCTATGACTCAAGTTTGGTTTAAATCCATCGAAATATGCGGATATTTACAGGCAAATGTTAACCCCCTTTTTCACATCAACATCAAACATCAACAACAGACATCAACAACAACAGACAACAGTGGACAAAGTAATCCCTTTGTGTCTTTATGCCTCAAGGCAGGCGACACAAAAAGGTGGATTCTTCTCTTGGCGAGAATACTGTTTTTTTTTTAATTAAAAAATCTATTTTTCAATGGAAACTAGGTACTAGTATATCGGCGATAATGCAGAATTTGCAATTGAAAATCCAAGGTTTTACAATTAAAAAAATGGTTCATCAATTGAAAACTGTTTTTTTAACCGATATACCACATTTTCAATGAGAATCAAACATGCTCAATCGAGAACCCAAGTTTTTTGATCGAAAAACCTGGATTCTCTTCAAACATTTAGGTTTGTCTGATATATGCTTGGTAATAATGATGGTAATATCATTTTATCATGAAGGTAATAAGTATATTAAATTATAGAATACAATTTTCCAACCACACGTGTGTGCCCGAGGGGGTGTAAGATGGAGGTGGGGGTTGCTCTAAGCATTATAAAGCAAGTGATAGTGAAATGTGTTTTTGGTCCTGTAAGTGCAATAATAGATGTATATAACCGATTCCAAGTTTGACATCTTGTTCCAAATTGTAGAATTGGCAGCCATTTTGGATTTATGCAAATTAGGTATACTTCTACCAAGCATGTATGGTGACTGTATAAGACAAATAAAATATAATAAAGTCATAAATGTAATAAATTTCGGCATTTTAGGTGGCAAAATAATATTTAGTGTAAAAATCTTATAATTGACGGCCATTTTGGATTTATGCAAATTCAGTACACTTCTGTCAAAAATGAATGGTGTCTATATAAGCATACAATATAATGTATTCTTAAATATACCAAATTTAGGCATTATAGGTGCCAAAATATTATTTTAGATAAGTAATATAACAAAATCCTGTAAAAATCTTAGGATTGGCGGCCATTTTGGATTTATGCAAATTAGTCATATTTCCACCACTTGGATTTTTCTGGACTTTTAGTATGGCATTCTGGGGACCTTATAGAAATGCATTGTGGAGAAAGAAATTCTATTGCAATTTTTTTTATTTTTCTCAGCCTAATTGTGTTTTAGACATTCCAAATTCTTGAACCAATCAATCTGATCAAAACCATATTAAATCTATGTTATAATATAAATTCGGATCATTTGTGCACAAGGCTCACTTGTTTGTGTTTAAAGGAAAATTTAGATTTAAAGGTGGAACGAGAGATTTTGATGCACCCAAATATTGTGTCATAATAGAGATTTCATATAGATTAGACACTCAATAGATTTTTTACCTTGTATTTGGCTACAGAAATGTCTTAAAAGAGGGAGGAAAGGGTAATTTTGATTTGCTTATATTCAATATAAAACATAGGCTGAATTTCGTATTAGCTCCTGTACGAAATTCGAAATTTCCACAATTTTTGTATCAAAGAAACATTTCTCAGCTTAATCCTTTCAGATATGGGAATATTTTTGATGGAAAGCTTTACATCAGCGCAAAAATCAGTACTTTTGATTTTTAGGGACACCTACTATTTGAAATCTCTTGTTGCACCTTTAAAATATATTCAAATCTATGTTATAATATAAAATTCAGATCATCTGTGCACAAGGCTCATTTGAGTTTAAAGGAAAATTTAGACTTAAAATAGATTTAAATCTATGATATAATATAAAATTCAGCTCATTTGTGTACAAGGCTCATTTACTTGTGTTTAATGGGTATTTCTGACCTTGGCGTCCACGAGATGTAACAGAAATTGGGGGCTCGTCCGGGAATTGAATTGAGCTAACTATTCATAATTTACACCTTAAAAGTGTGGTGATACTATTGTTTGCATTGTGCACATTTATATTTGGCATACAAAATTTTCTGTGAAATTTGTTTCAAGTTAACATTGCGTTGTGCTACAAAAAGATGTAAAAGGAATTTAACTTAAAATTAGTTATTAAATATATATCACACTCGCTTGTTTTCATAAATACACACATACACGCACACACGTAGCTAAATGGACCACATTTCAAACATACTAGGCAATTAACACTTCACATATCTTGGAATTATGCGTTGGGAGCACAATTTGTCGGCATCTCTTGAATGCTTGTTTTGCAAGTAAAACGGTATTTCTTATTATCGAAAAGGAACCCAAGTATGGCCAATAGTGTTGGTTAATAATTTTACTATAATTTCTGCCAAATTGAAATAAATTCAGACAAAACAAGATTACTTCTACCGTCATGAGTTCTGGAAGTTTAAATTCAGAAGCTTTAATTGACATGATAAATATACGCCTTGCCCGTGTTGACGCGTGAAACAATGGACTGTACAGATAATGATCCCTGCACGCATCATGGGAAAGCACCGTTGAACAACTAGGTGAACTGGATGCCGACATATACCCTTATGTTATTAAGGGGGCTGTTAAGTCAGGAACTTAGTCAAATGGCCAGTTTTTAGGTTTTTTTCATGTTTAATGGCATTAACATGTTTTCTTTCCATATATTTTAACAGAATAAGTGAAAATCACCACTTTTTTTATTTTCTCAAGGCTATATTTTGTTGCGAAACGGGACAATATTTGGACAAAATGGCGATTTTCTCTGTGTTCACTTTCGGCGATAATTCGTGATTTTCGGTTCCCAGTTACTCGAAATCCGTATAAGCAACAGGTAAGAAATGAATGCATCGTATAGAGCATATAAAAATCTAGGGTCGGTATTTTTTAGTTTTTAATTTTTGGTTAAAAATTGTGATTTATATCAACCTTTGAACAATCTTGGCGTTGTTCCCAATTGAAACACGCGGATTTTGGCCTTTCTTTTTGGCAAATAATTTGATAAATAGTGCAGAATTTGAAAAAAAGGGGAAATATCGACCCTAGAACTATGACTCTTGAATACAAAAACGAACAAGGCACATTTTTATAACATTTCTATATTTTTTTATAGGGAACAAACAAAAATGAGTGAAAATCACCATTTTTTATGATTTTCTCAAAAATACGTATTTTGGGGAAAAATATATCATATTTGGATTCCTTGTATACTTTTATATATATGTTGGAACAACAATTAAGAAGATACGGCAAAAAAACAGTTCCTTTGAATTCCTGACTTAACAGCCCCCTTAATCACATATCCCAAGATTTCAAATTTACACAATAGACACTTTATATACTGGTCTATCTAAAACGTGCACCCTATACTTGGAAATACGATTTCTTCATATTGATAATTGAATTGAAAAATTATAGGCCTAAATTGAATTGACAAAGTACAAATTTGCATAAATTATGCTAATTTAAACATCGGTCCTACAGTGTCTAATTTTGCTAGGTTTTTCATACTTGATTCGCCTTTAAAAATATATCAAATTTATGCGTTCTTAACTAAGATTATGTTATTATTCGAAAAATGCAACATACGTTTTTCAACAATATAATAGGCAAATTACAATGCTTTCCAATTCATATTTTCCTATACTGGTCCAAGATTTCCCATCATAAGATATATAACTGAAGTCGACTCCAACAAGCTTAACATATCTATCCCAAACTGTAACAACTTTATATAAGTCTAGCAAAATTTGGCTACCCCTGCCAAAATGTGTCAGAGGTTTTGTTTATTTTCTCTGTCTTCGGTATATAGCGGTTGCAGTTGTTTCGCTAATGGCAGTAACTAATATTTTAAAGAAAGCGTAAACTAAATGGATACAACATGAGATGCAGACATCCTCTCACTGACGGAGGATATTCCGCTCAAGTGGTGCCAGTGATGATTGAAATTTAGGCCCTCTAGCTTTGACTCAGTTTCCCATTGGTTTTTTGTTTTTTTGCTGTTCGAAGCACATGGCTATATTATACCTAAGCTCGTTCGTTGTGGAGTTTTGAATTTCAGTGACTGAATCTCCTCTCCACTAGCCCTGTCACAAACACACGGTCTGCGCAGTGCAACACAACACAAACGCAAGCATTCGCTCGCGCCTCCTTTCATGATGGAACAACATACACACATGCACACCCACACGCGGCACACATACATACATACATACATACATACATACATACTACATACATACATACATACATACATACATACATACATACATACTTGACACATACCCTTAATGGCACACCCACGCATCTATAAGTACGAAAACTCAAGATTAAATACAATGCAAAATAATATAACTCGTTTCATGGATAACAATAATTCGTTCGAAAAAGAAAGTTTAAAGTCAACATAATTCATTACCCGTGCATTGTGTGAGGGAGGCACGGACCATACCATAACTCGTGATAGCTCATAATGATATAACTCCTCAGAGATCAAAATTCATATGCATATGAGATACCATAATAAAAGTTGATCAAATAGTTTATTTTTAGTTGGTGCTCCTTGAATGACTCATCCCTTTTCGTCATCCCAAAATCACTCATGCATTCAAGATAATGCTCATCGTGCATAGAAAAGTATATGCATAAGAACAGTAAATTTGCAGGCTCAAAGCATGATGAACTACATCCACCGTTGCTAATTAATTAAACTAGGAATGACCGTGATAAAATATATATGATGGTGCTGGGCCGTTATGACCCGTGGGAGTCACTGCAAGAAAACCTTCCTTGTATGAACCTTCAGTTATTGTAGAGCAGGAGCAGAATATCATAGGGGCCTTATTTAAGGAATTCGTTTACCTCCCACTACAGAAAAGGTTTGACACCTTTGGTAGTTAGTATGGACCCTCTACATCAATGCTAGGTAGGTAGTACTCTCAAATTGTGGTATCACTTTTTCAATAGGGGCCAATTTAAGTTTACACAGGGGTCAAATTTTTAAAATGCCCCAATCATGTTGAAATGAATGCCATAGTGTCCATCATAAGGATTCCAAAAATGTATAGTTTGTACCACATACGACCATTGGTTTTGGAGTTATAGGGTAAAAATTACTAAAATGGTAAAAAAGGTCAATCTCAAAAGACTCCTGAATATTATATTTTTTGTGTGTATTAAATCATGTGAAAATTAATCATATAAATTATGAGTGAGGAGAACTGTAAAATATTAATATGAAACTTGTGTTGTTCAATAAGCATGACTTATCTGATTGACCTAGTTAATGGACTAGAGTTTGAGAACTTCCTGAGTAAGAACATGTAAGAAGATATTCTCAGTCAGAGAACAATAGGAGCACAGTGTTTTATCTTCTTCATTCTAAGAACTGTATACAGAGGTTCTTTGTTTACTGATAGGAAGCAAGATTTCACACCTGTTGATGAACAATAAACTTTGTGTAATTGCTATGTCAAAACATATCAGGTGCAGGATGTGGATTTCGCCGAACATGTTTCAGCGAACGAAAAGGATTGCGAAATTTCAACTTGTTCTTCGCATGTTTTGCTGCATCATGGGAGATTTGCTAAGGACAAATTCTGTTGCAAGTCATTTTTCCTTGCCAGTGGATAAGAGATTTCCCAACCACCGCTTGTGACCATCTCAAACAGAAGGTGAGAACGTTGCATAACTTTGAATTTAAAAATCTTATGTTATCAGTTATTTTATATAATCTGGAAAGTCGTCAGAATCCTCAGAGTTGCACAAAATTGGTCCTTTGGAAAAAGCAAAGGTTAACATTAAAATACCAGCGGACTTATCTTCTGTACCATTGACGTTCACCTTTAAACGCACTCAGTAACCTGCAGTTATACTTCCAGTATTTCTCCAAGCTACGATTTACAAATTAATCGGTCCGGTCCTAAGCGAAAAAGACTTTTGCTTATAACGCAAAACTAGTTGAATTGTCCGTCAAGATTGTGTCGCCAAGATTCATGTGGACCTGATTCTGCAACCCCCGTGGTGCGGCACCCAACTGAACTTTGAACTGTATAATTGTGTCATTGTTAATATTGTCATTGTATAGATTGATTGAATCCGATTTAATTTTGTATAAAATCATTGTTTTTGAATTTACATCTTGGTCAAGCCAATCTTCTTTACAAATAGTCATTGTGAATTTTTGTTTAATGAACCACGGGAGGTTGCTTTTTTGAACCCTGGGTACGTCCCGTACCATTTATTTACTATTGATCCAATTGTTTTTCAATTTGTTCGTATGTGGATTTGCAACGGAATATAGATTTTTACTCTATTTAATCACCTCAAAGATATCTAACAGAGGCCAGAGTGCTGCATCCATATTCCTGTGGGCCTTAACGCTATTTCCGTAATAATATCCCCCATATCAAACAAAGCTCATGTATTTACATTACATCTATAACTCCTTGAGAATATGAGCCCATTTTGATTTTTTTACCCCAGGGTGACCTTGAACCATTCAGCCCTTGGTTCAAGTAATTGTCCTAGCTATAAGAGCAAACTAAACCTGTTTTTAATCCTTAGAAACAGATGAACATGTCTATACACCTTTTAACATCCCATATGAAAACATTTATAAATTTGACCCCTGTTTCAGTTTCTACCCGCTTCCATATCTCAAAATGCTCAATGATGTGTCAAAAGTTGCATCATCAAGATTTTGGATCAGCAAGGTCAATGTTTCCAGAACCCCTCAAACCATTTCTCGCGTAGACTCGTTTTGCAAGGTCAGTCATGCAGTCTATAGTTCTACTGCTGGAAACTATAACACTAACTGTCAGTTTGAATACAAAGTGGAATTTAAATGAATGGGGAATGGGGAGAGATCAAAATAAACCCCGAGGGGCCTTTTAAAGCTGACTGCTAAGGCTAAAACCTCTCCATCTAGAACCAAAACCCTAAATTGCTTAAAGGAATATGGTTCCATGAATTTCGAATATTTGGCAAATTTGGGTATGGATGAAAGCTTAAGTAAACTAGATTAAACATATAAATCAAAATAAGTTTTAAAATTGTTCCCACATTTGTTGAGTATTTTGCCCTTTTAGTTTCCCGCCCAATAGCTTGCTCGAAAACGTTCCGACAATCCACTCGCAGGCAAATGTTGACGTCAAGTGATGACCATCCATAATTTACGTGTTCATGTTGCCACTTCAATAATAATTAAACACAACGAAATGAAACAAATATGTCATTCTGTAACTTTTTTCTAATTTTATTATTACATTTCATTATCCATCAAATATTTACAGTGTCACAATAACATTCGAGTACCGATGTTGTATTGGTCATCCACTTTGACGTCACGATTGGGGGCCGCTTTTTGAATCCCCAATGAAGCCGTGGCAAAAATCCGCCCGTTTTCTTCGTATGTCAAAAGCAAAAATTAAAATGCCTCTATTTTGTTAATTTTACATCAAATTGTCATTATTTTTTTTTTCGGGAATTCGTGATGTATGTACATTTATTTTATGAATGTAAGTCAAACTGAGCTTGAAAAAATCTTGACATATTTCCTTTAATTCTAAGTAAAATTCATGTAGTAAACATTTATGTACAGTATAACAGTGCCATAGGATACGTGTATAAAAAAAATCCGGATCCGGAATTTAAAAACAAAGTGGTGGTGATTTTCTATGAAGGAATTTCGTTGAGTCCTAGTTATTTTCACATAGTGATGGAGAGAAGACAAGCATTATGTATATGCCACAAAAAAAAAACACACGATTGTTTGAAAATTTGAAAAATTGAGTCTACTATCATGATAGGAAATTGTAAACTTAATTTTAATTTAAAAAAAAAAAAAAAACCAACATATTAGTAATGTGGATAACATTAGATTTCAGACAAATAAAAATAATTACAAAGGACAAAAATTACAAAAAAACTTAGGGGAGCACCCGGGGGAGGGATGGACACTAAAAGGCAGGGGCAGACCTGCGACATAAAACGACGTGATGAAAAATGGTAGTACATTTTTCACTGACTCATGGAGTGTGGTAGAATTCTTCATGTTATGTTAATTACCCATATGTTGAGCTTCTTCTGCAGTGTTATATTCATCGGAATGGTTTATATGATTATATTTCTAAATTGACGCTATAGAAGATGTGTGAGGAACAGGGGTTGATTAACTGAAGCCGGTAGATATCCCATCACTGTTATTACAACATCATATTACCCATTAGCTCAGTTGGTAAGCATCGGAATAGTAAGTCGAAAGGTCCCAGGTTCAAATCCTGGATGATCAGCAATTTTCAATGACTGTCATGATGTTTCGGTTTGTGGCAGAGTTTTATATTCTCATGTGTATGTTAATTATCCCCACGTTCGATCTTCTTTCTCAACTAATTTAGGTTTTAAAGTGACAGGAGATTTTTTAGGATACGGAATTTCTCTCAAACTGCCCAGGATCCATTGGTTATGATCACATACAAGAAGTTACGAGGTTTATGGAAAAACAAACAAAGTACAAAGAAAACCGCAAAATCTTGTTTTGAACTTGCATGGACTATCGTAATTGTCCCATAGAACACCGTGCTTTACCTTCTGTCGTGCACGACAGAAAGTAATAAATCATCATATATTGACAAAGGGACAGCGTATTAGCGCCTTATTCACTCAGGTGTGATCTAATACATTGGAAAGCATTTCCAAATATGCAAAAAACCCGGGTTCGAAAAAAAAAAATTGGGGGGCTCTTCGTTGCTGGAAATCTCTTCAGCCTCTTAAATTGACACGAAAAGAGTCATTTGGGAATATTTTGTCCAGTTGTTATTTAAACACAAAATCGTCATTCTCACAAACCATGCTATATATCATTAAACCTATCGGAGACCAAAAAGCAAAAAATCTGATGGCTTATGAGACGATGGATGCATAGTGCGAATTTGACATTCATTATATATTCGAGTCTCGAGACCAGGACACGTCCGAGATTTTAAAAAAAAATCGAGGGTTACTAAGCTTGGGAGAATTACCATCCTCGGATTTGAGGTCCTTATAGAGGGCAACGTTAGAGTCAAATAATTCATAATTTTAAAACCATATATATATATAATAGATATAGATATAGATATATAGATATTTATTATTTAGATGCGAACTTTGTTTTCTGTACGCTACTCGGTTTCACGTGTAGGTACACACGATCATCAGGCGAATTGATTGCAGAATAAATCAACAAAAACAAAAGCACAGAGCGTGTCAAGGTTCTGTAGTAAGCTGTGCGTATGCGCACAGTGTAGGCGCGTATTAAGGGCGGATTAAAGAAAAGCCGTGAAATTAAAAGTAGAGAGTAATCGCACGCTATGTGTGCGCTGGAAAGAGAACCCAACGTAAGTGTTGGATGAAAGAAAAGCGCGTACAACTAAATGGCAGCACGCCACGCAATCTGTTAAGACTCCTGGGCAAATAACGGTAGCCGCGCGAATGAAAGATATGACGGGAAGAGAGCGCATCGCGACACGACAGCGTACAGATGGTATAAACAGCCCCAAGACAACAGATATACTTCCCCCGGTTGTGAATTCGTGAATATAAAGCAATTGGGTCGGTGGTGGTGTGATGTTTCTAATTTACGCAACCGTATAAAAACAAAAAAAAAAAATGTAGCAAAAGTGGTAAAACGATATATGCGGGGAGACATCAAGTTCACAGCTGGGGGGAAGCATGGCAAAATTTTACTTTTTTATTTTTTTTATTTTTTTTATTTTTGTTATTTTTCGGGAATTCGGGATGTATGTACATATTTTGATGAATGTAAGTCAAACTAATCTTGACAAAAATCTTGAATATTCCTTTAAATTTAAGTAAAATTCATGTAGTAAACATTTACGTAAGTATACCAGTGCAGTAGGATACCGTGTATAAAAAAAAAATCCGGCCGGAATTTTTTTAAAAACAAAAGTGGTGATTTTCATTGAAGGCTCGATTTGAAGCTAGTATTTTCACAATAGTGATTAGTAGATAGACAAGCATTATGTAGATGCAAAAAAAAAACACACGATTTGTTTGAATGAGTGCGCCGTCATCGGGAAATCTCTGAGTCAGCCTTAATCTTTGACCCCCCTGCAAAAAAACCCAACATATTTAGTAATGTGGATAACATTAGATTCAGACAAAGATAAGTACAAGGGAAAGGAAAAAAATACTTAGGGGAATCACCGGGGGAGACACTAAAAGGCAGGACAGACATCGACATAAACGACAGTGATTGAAAATGGGTAAGTAGATTTTTCATGATCATTTGTGTGTAGAATTTCTTCATTTAGGTAAGTACCCATATGCGCTTGAGTTCTTCTTCATGTTAAATATTTCATTCCGGGAATTGGTTTATATGATTATATTCCTCTAAATTGACGCTTATAGAAGATGTGTAGAGGAACGGGTTTGAAATGAAGCCGGCCGGGTAGTATTACCATCACTGTATTACACATCTTACACATTAGCTCAAGGTTGGTAAGCTCGGAATAGTAAGGTCGAAAAGGTCCCAGGTTCAAATCCTGGATGATTCAGCAAATTTTCACGGACTGTCATTTATGTTCGTTGTGGCAGAAGTCTTATTATTCTTCAGTATGTTAATTATCCTCAGTTCGATCTTTTTCTTTCAAACTAATTTTAGGGTTAAAGTGACAGGAGATGTTTTTTAGGATTACGAATTTCTCTCAACTGCCACAGGAAATCCATTGTAGATCAACTACAAAGAGAAACGTTCGAAAGGTTTATTGGACAACAAGTACAAAAGAAAACCGCAAATCTTGTTTTTGAACTTGCGGACTATCGTAATTGTCCCATAGAAACACCGTGCTTTTACTTTATGCGTGCACGACGAAGTATAAATCATATATGATTAAATAAAAGACAGCGATTGCCTTTCTTTCAATTTTTTTTTCAGCTGTGATCTAATACATTGGAAAGCATTCCAAATATGCAAAAAACCCGGGTTCGAAAAAAAATTGGGGGGGCGGCGCTTCTTATGGAAATTCACTAATGCTCTTTAAATATGACCACGAAAAGAGTCATTTGGGACATTTTGTCCCAGGTTTATTAAACACCAAAATCGTCATTTGAACAACCCTGCGATATAACATTAAAACCCCTATCTGAGACCAAAAAGCAAAAATTGATGGCTATGAGACGAGTGGATGCATAGGTCCGGAAATTTGACATCATTATATTCGAGTCTCGGAGACCAGGCCACGTACCGCGATTTTAAAAAAAGCGAAGTGGGTACCTAATCTGGGAGAATACCATACCTCGGATGTGAGGTCTTATAGAGCGGCAACGTTAGATCAAATAATTCAAATTTTAAAACCAGATATATATATAATATATATAGATATATACTAATATTATTTTATTAAAGATGGAAACTTGTTCTTTTACGCTACTCCGAGTTTCACGTGTAGGAGTACACGATCATCAGGCGAAATGCAAGAATTAAATCAACAATAACAAAGCACAGAGCGTGTCAAGGTTCTGTAGTAAGCTGTGCGCTATGCGCAGTGTAGGCGCGTAAGTGCGGGATAAAAGAAAAGCGCGTGAAACAAAGTAGAGAGTACAAGTCAGTCGCACGCTATTGTGCGCAGAAAGAGACGTAAGTGTTGGATGAAAGAAAAGCGCGTAAAATAAAATGCCAGCACGCAATCTGTTAAGACTCCTGGGCAAATAACGGTAGCCGCGCGAATGAAGGATATCGACGGGAAGAGAGCGCATCGCGACACGACAGCAGCGTACAGCTTTGTCTAAACAGCCCCAAGCAACCGATATACTTCCCCGGTCGGAATTCGTGAAATAAAGCATTGGGTCGGGGTAGAGTAAGTGATGTTTCTAATGTACGCACCCGTATAAAAAAAAAAAAAAACAGGTCGCAAAAGTGGTAAAACGATTATGCGGGGGGAGAAATCAAGTTTCACCGCTGGAGGAGGAAGCATGGCAAATTTTACTTTTTCTTAACTCGGCTCGGAGGCCTATTTCTTGCGCACTTGCTTACACTTCACTTCTCTTTGATAATGTTGCTGGATTGGTCTCTCACTTCAATTATTGCCATTTTTTCTCAAGGACACAAGTGCAGCTACCTGACTTTCGTTTGCATGTGTAGATCTCTTGATTATTTCCAACTTATGTCGTTGATCTTTCTTCTCTCTTTTTTTTTTTTGAGGTTTCCAAACATATTTTGAAGTCAGTATCTGTTGATATTTTTGAAGCCTGAACCTGAAAGACTTGTGTGGTTATGAAGCTCTCTTTAAAATTTCTTCCTGATAGACCAATGTTGATTTAGAGTGTCACTGTTCTAAATGTGGCTTTGTTATACAACTGCTTCAGTAGAAAGTACCTTTAACGGACACGCTCATGTTTTCTACAGACTCTACCAAATGGTTATCGAGCAATTTATGTTTACTTGGTTTCGTTATTATTCTACAGATATAATATATATTATATATATATATTATATATATATGTGAGAATTGATGACAGCGCGGAAGTAGCATTATTAATCGCAAACGGAACTTGCTGTGGATGGGACTCGAACCACAACCTCCGTTAGATCTCGGATGCGCTAAATCAATTGCGCCACCACGGCCTGTGATGGGTCCATTCGAGTTTCTACACCATAGCGTTCGATGCCTAATGCAGTCCCATATCACGAGGTGATGAGCATTCTGATACACAAGCAACTCGAAAAAATTTATAAACATAGTGAGAACGAAATTGGAGCTACTTAAACCTCGTGTGAATTACTGTCATGGAAGAAGAAATAAAACCAAATATGTGAGAAATTGATGAAGCCCGGACGTTGAATTATTAAGCGCAAACTGAACTTCGATGTGGAGGGACTCGAACCCCACAACCTTCCGTTTAGATCTCGGATGCGGCTAATCAATTGCGCCCGGCATGTGAGGGTCCATCGAGTTTCACACAATAGCGTTCGAATGCGTAATGCCCCTTCCATTAGCCACGAGGGGATCAGCATTCTGTTACACAACCAACTCGAAATAATTTATAAAACCCCCAATTTAAATGTGAGAAATTGGGCTACTTAAACCTCTTGGGAATTACGTTCATGAAGAAATAAATACAAATATATGAGAAATTGATGACAGCACGGACGTCATTATTAATCGCAACTGAACTTGCCTGTGGAGGGACTCGGAACCCTACAACTTCCGTTTAGATCTCGGAAGCGCTAATCAATTGCGCCACCCCGGCATGTGATGGGTCCATTCGAGTTTTCTACACCATAGCGTTCGATGCGTAATTGCCGTCCATATAACGAGGTGATCAGCATTCTGATCACAAGCAACGAGAAATAATTTATTAAACATATTGTGAAAATTGGAGCTTACTTAAAGTCTGACTCAGAGATTTGAATATAATTTTTTAATATATTAATTAAAAATAAAAATTAGAACTTACAGATAGTCCATTTAGAGTGCTCCAAATTCCAAAGTTGAGATTTGAATCGGGTTTTCGTTGTGTGACAGTAACATGTATGTGGATATAACCGATGAATAGAGATTATCGTGTATAACAAAATTTCCGGATCCGGAAATTTTAAACAAAGATGTGATTTTCTATTGAAGGACTTCGATTGAGCTTAGCTATTTCACCACAGGATAGTATATGGACAAAGCATTATGTACTGCAAAAAGAAACACCAATTTTGTGAAATGAAAATTGAGGGCAGCCCCTCATCGGGAAAACTCTGAGTCGGCCTTAAACCTCTTGTGAATTACTGTCATTGAAGAACTAAATACAAATATGTGAGAAATTGAGGACAGCACGGACGTTGCATTATTAATCGCCACACTGCTGAACTGCTTGTGAGGGACTCGAACCCACAACCTTCCGTTTATATATATAGTAGCTAGATATATAGATATTATATATATAGATATATATATATATAGATATATTCGATATATATATATATATATACTATATATATTATATATTTTCATACAAGGGGAAAATAATCCTCGAAATAACCCAAAAAATAGTTACATCATGAATCCTGATGCTAACCATTTGAAACAAATGCCTCTGATAACGCGTAATGGCAGATGAGTATATCTTGCGGATATTTAGATATCTCGGGGGGACCGAAGTAGTAGTATTTTGCTCTCCTGATGGTACCGCATATCTGCTATAAAACATCTCCAGATATTCTTCTACTGGCATGGGAATAAGTACGGAATCTTTTTGATTGTGGTTTGAATAAATTTAAAACACTCGCTTTTACTAAACCTCGTCGACGGTATCTATTTCCAGGGAGATGATTTAATTTTAATGGTTTATTCTACCTTGCTTGTAATATCTTTGATATGAATCCTATATCAGACTGTATACGTCTATCCCAATTTTCTTTCGTTATTATCCATTGTGATCATTTGTTCAATTGTCCATGATATATTACGTTTCCATAAGCATAAGTCAAAAATTCAAACTAGAATTTCGCGGGTTCTCGGCTTTCGCGATTCGTGACGGGGGGTTGTTAGGTCCCGTACGGAACCTTATCAGCGACGAACGGTAGTGTTAGTAACTTTTGTCACCTACCTATAGGGCAAGTTAAATAACCCAGGGCCCCTTTGCAACTTAAGTCCAATTCCCCAGTGTCTAAGGTCCTAATTGCCACAATGTCCCTTCTCACCTACACAAGATCCCCTTTTAATCTGTATATGGAGCCCCCTTCCCAGCTGCACCGAGGCACCCTTTCAAGTCACTAACATTCCCAAAGTACTCATGGGTCTCCGTTCCAGACAAATGATCTTTTCTGAACTAACCAAGATTTCTCTTCCCAATTATCCCAGGTCCTCTTCCCCAACTAGCATGGTTCGCCTGCCAAAACCACCCATGGTTCTCCTTTGCACGCATACCCCATTTCTGCCTCTACAGCACTCCAGCCACTGAGTTACTCATACTTCCAGCTCGTTGAAAGCATAATTTAGTTCTTTGAGGTCCCTTTTGGGAAGGAACGTTGCCTCAGAAGCTTAATTTTAGCCGAATTTGAGTTTTAAAGTCTGCATCTGCCCATTTTTTTGTTTGATTCTTTCTTAAAACCACTTCTAAGGCCCTAATTTACAGAAAAAAATCAGTTCCAAGTCCCCTAAGTTCAAAAGTCGGGAAACACAAATCCCTACCCACAGAGTGCCCCACCCAACCGTCTCTCGCCCTCTCACTCTCATATCTCCCTTTTTTCCTCAGCTGATTTGAGCCAAATTTTATGTTAAAAGCCTCTAGGTTCCTCCATTTTTTTCTAATTCTAAGGGCCCTATTAAAAGACAAATCCGTTCCCAACTCTTTTAAGTTGGAAGTCGGCCACACAAATCCGTACCCAAAAAAGGTGGCGGGCCATGCTCACCCTCTCACTTTCTCCGATTCTTTACAGCCCACATTTCCAATAAGTACATGTACATATTATGCAGATATACGGTTATCTCCCTGGATGACCTGGGTCCCCCATGCAAAGCATTATGATCATGTAAACATGGCATTTGATAATTGCCACTTCATTGCTCTTGACCATATTACTTCTAATTACTGATACAATCCCATCCTAACAGCACAGGAATACAATTGGCATGGCTCGAAAAAGTGGGGATTTGGGAAGCTCCTTCCATGAAAAGTTGACCATTTTGGAGGGAAATTTATACATAAGATTTATAGTGGGAAATCTGTGAGAATGCGACGTATCTTCTCTGGAAATTTACAATTTTTTTTTTTTCCAACCCGTAAATCGGCATCCAACATCCTGCGCAGGCCCGAGTGCTTTGTTTATTTCATCAAAATGTTAAACGCTAGGAGGGCGCTCTTACACGTATCGGACGGACGCTTAACCTAAACGCTATAAAACTGATCACAAATATTAATTCTAACCCAGGGGAAATTTCAACCATGCTAGCATGGTTCACCATTGTCAACCATCTAGATTCTGTACGACCAGGAAATTTCACCTCCACCAGGTAAAATCGGCCTCAAAACCACCTCCAACTTACTGCTTCAAAACCGGATTTGCTCCCTGCGGACAAGTGACCTTATTATGCCGATTGTGCTTTCACATTCTGTAACTCTCAATTTGCTTGGCAGACAATAACTAATTTCGTTCGCGGTTCTCGGCTTTTCGCGATTCGTGACGGGGGGTTTGTTAGGTTCCTTACGTAACCTATCAACGCCGACCTTGTAGTGTTTAGTAACCTTTTTTCACCTACCTATAGGGCCCCTGTTTAAATACGCACCCCAGGGCCCCTTTGCAACTTAAAGGTGCAACGAGAGCTTTTTGAGGCAACCAAATAGTGGGTCATAATAGAATGTCATATAGACTAACACTCAATAGATTTCCTTACCTTGTATTTGGCTACAGAAATGTCTCAAAAAGAGACTACAAAAAGGGATTCTGATTTGTTTATATCTCTATATAAATATATGCTGAATTTCGTATTTCTCCTATACGAAATCAAAATTTCAAAATTTGTGTACCAAAGAAACATGCTCAGCTTACTCCGCTTTCAAATAGGGATATTTTTGATGGCAAGCATTACACCAGGGCAAAAAATCAAGTATTTCGATTTTTTTAAGACAACCTGAATGTGAAATCTCTCGTTGCCAATTTAAGGTCCAATTCCCAGTGTCTAGTCCTAATTGCCCACAAATGTCCCTTCTCACTACACAAGATCCCTTTTTCATCTGTCTCTGGGGTCTGAGCCTTCCCATCTGCCACCACCGAGCACCCTTCTCAAGTCACTAAAATTCTCATCTAACGCAGGTGCCCTTTCACAACACCCCAACATATGGGCCATTCCTCAATACTCATGGTCTCCGTTCCATTACAACATGATCTTTTCTGATTAACCCAGATTTTCTCTTCCCAATTACCCCAGGTCCCCTCCCAACTATCCCATGTTTCTCCTTCCAAAACCACCCCCAAGGTTCTCCTTTGCCGAATCCCCTATTTCATGCCTCTACAGCCCTCCAGCACTGAGTTACTAATACTTTCCAGCTCTTTGGAAGCAAATTTAGTTCTTGAGGTCCCGTTTGGGAATCGTTTGCCTCAGAAGCTTAAATTGTTGAGCCGAATTTGAAGTTTCTAAGTCTCATCTGCATATGCCCTCAAATCCACTTCTAAGGCCCTAATTTAAAAGACAAAAATCAGTTCCCAATCCCTAAGTTCAAAAGTCGTGCAACACACATCCCTACCCAGAGTCCCCCCCCCGTCTCTCGCCCTCCTCACTCTCATACTTCTTCTCCCCTTTTTTTTCCTCAGCTGAATGAGGCCAAATTTTAGTTTCAAAAGCCTCCCTAGGTTCCTCCATTTTTTTTCTAATTCTAAGTCCCTATTAAAAGATAATCAAGTTCCCAGCTCTTAAGTTGGAAGTCGCCAACACAAATCCGTACCCAAAAAGGTTGAGTGCCCTGCTCACCCTCTCACTTTCTCTGATTCTTTACAGCCCACATTTCCAATAAGTACATGTACATAGTATTCCATATACCTAAAAAAACTCTATTGAAAAATGTCATGTTTACGATATTCAAATTGGACTGATTTGCTTATTTACAAACATAATTTTGGATTATAACTAACTCTATCACAGCATAAAGCAAAAATTTTAATTTGATATATTAGTTAGCAAGAATATTAACACATTGTCAATTATGACATAAATAGTATAGGCACATGCTAGCAGCGGAAGCCCATGGAGAGAAGCACTTAAGTGGCCAAGGGCAAACATGATTATAATGCATGTGTGACACAATATCCTACAACACAATATGGGACCTTGATGATTCACATATGTTATTCTGCTATATGCCTTGTGATACGGGATAATTTAAACACAATTTCACACAATGTATTATGGAATTGGATTTCATGACTTGCTTGATTGTTCTGCAAAGCATTAAGACACCACAAATTAGGTGGTAATCTTTATGAGAATTAGAATATTTATTATTTCACCATATCCCATAACACAATAGATGAGACCTCAGACAGAATGTACACTGTGATGTTACCACTATGTTACCAGCATTAGTTTGGAAATTGTGAACAATGTATTATGGCGGTATTGGATTTGTTTCATTGAGTCTTCAACATTCTTTGTCCACAATGCAAGTTGAAACCATCTGGCAAAAAAAGGTAGCATTCTGGTCCAATTAAAACAACAACCTTATATTCTTCTTCAGCAATAATCAAAATGTTCTGATATGGTATAAATCATCCACAACTGCCTTCAGATCCAAATAGTTTATATTTGATTCAACTCTTTACCTCCGAGCACACTTATTAAATATGTTTTTCTCAATATGATACCCCCCATTCAGGAACATGGAATATTCCACATTTGCAATTCCTCTTATGTCCTTTCATTTCTTGAAACTACTTGCCTCACAAATCGTCCAAATTCCACCATTTTCCTTCACAAACAAAAAAGCAAACAAGCCTTTCGGCCCTGGTATCATATCCAATTTATAGCTCCAAACACCGCTTCCTCTATCCAAAAACCGTTAACAGAAGTCCAAATTTTTTTCACAATGCCAAAGGCAGTACCTACCCCCAATACCGTTCACACTTACTGTCTTCTGTCGGCCAGCAAATTTTTGGATTTTCAAAAGTAGACAATTCCAATATACAGACTAAACGTCTGATAATAACATTCAATTTTCCCCTTAATTCTCTATGCCACCATTATTCTGCTCCTTCCATCAGAGTTGCCTAATCAGAGAGAAAACTTTAAACCGAAGACCAATGCCAAATGACTGCAATAAACCATAGAAAGTTTCCCTACTTTGGCAGTTCCTTATTACTCTGCACACACTGCTCCACCCTCACAGTGTCATCTTCCATGAATGTGAAACAATGGCATATCACTAACAACTGTAATTTGGATAGGACAATTAGGAGAAGACTTCCATACGAATTCCTTATTTCGGTGGAATGACATCACTCAGCGACTATTAAAATTCAAGCTCACCTCAACAGACTGACATAAGACCTTTTAATCACTGATTGGTAAAAATAACCCTATTTCAGACTAAAGATACTTGCATAAACCAGTATCCCGGGTTTCACAGGGTGTCACATTAACCCATCACATAGGGTTATTTATAAATGGTGATGTAAGCAATGTTGTGATCAGCAATTTGTTTTTTTTATCTCATGGTTAGAGGTTATTGTCTGCATATTTTTAGCTTTGAGTGCATTGGCCAAAAATCAATGCACGCGTCCTCAGTTTGACAACGAATAATGGTACAAGCCCCGGAGGGGTGCTTGTCATTATGAGTTTGTCAAAATGACACAAATGCATTGATTTTTGCCACTGCACGAGAAACTAAAAATATGCAGACATTAAGTTAACCTAATTCATCAACGTTATTACAGCAGACATTTTTATACAAAAAATGTGAATACGTCATGAAATCCAATGCAGTAATGGTTCTAAGGAAAAGATGCACACACACACACACACACACACACCCGCCAATAAAATGAATCAATCCAATGTTGCGCATAAACAGTGGCGTACCGACCGGGGGGGCAAGTCGCCCCCTCTGGCTTGAAAAAGGGGGGACGATATGGACCAAAATATGCATTTTCATCCCTCTTTTTGGTGGAATTTTGACCAACTGCAGCCTAAATCTGGGCAAAGTAAATTTGGCAATTTTTGCATGCATTTCGTCAAGTTCAGACTTCATTGGAGCAAATCGCCGGGACGTCTTACGAGTTTTGCCCCCTCTGGTGGGACGACTTGGAAATTTTGCCCCCTCTGGTCGACTGCATCGGTACGCCACTGCGCATAAACGTTCTAAACACATCGCGTACGCCCATTAAAATAAGCACCATGCAATGACAAATATCATTGCATGATTTTCATCCAATCATATTTGTTCTCTTATAATAAACATTAATGAATAAACAACAACAACAAATAATGGCAGGCAGACAGTGGGTCCAAATCAAGGCAATCATGAGGTATATTTGTGGTTAAACCCAATTTTGTGCATACTGTGTGTGCATTTTCACAATTAAAACATTGTTATGGGCTCTTTGTTTTGTCTTAGGTCCCATGTCAACTTTTGGTTGACTTGTAAAGCAGTTTTCTAATTTTGCTTATTTTGCCATTATTCCCGCTTCTGTTTAGAACTGTCCTCTTCTCTCTTTCCTTTTTTCTCCATGCTCCTATCCTCTTCCTTCCACTCTTCATTGCACTCTGAGGGAACTCCCCTTACATTCCTTGTCTAGATGATATTGCCACACAGCCCTTACAACTACTGTAGTTGCCACAAAACTGATAAGAAACCTTTTTTTCTATTTCATTTTATTACTTTAAAAAAAAAAAAAAAAATGTCTTATCTTTCTCAATTAACTTGACCACTTGCACTTATTTGGACAGAAACAGGGTGTGATATTTGGGAGGGAAATTGATCAGATTTGCAGACCTTATCACAGACTTCTCTAGGAAATTTGACATCACTCAACAAGTATGATGATCAGGATAAAAAGATACAAAATCAGCTGATTTCTTATCTGGTTTGACTTCAATACAAATATGCCTTATGTGAAAGCTACTACCTCAGCAAAAGAATAAGAGGAGCTGTGACTAGACTTATATGAATATGGATCATCAAAGTTTGAAATACTTTCAAGTGTATTATTTTAGGAGAAAGGAAAGAATTTAGGTATGTCAAAGAGCAAAAATTCATGAGTAATTGTTAGAAGGTCTTAAGTGCAATAACTGCCATTTGTCAGAATTCCCATTAAACCTTTAAACATGTTAAACCTTTGGTCAGTGGCTCTTGAAATGGTCAGTGTCTCTTAACACAATTGCCTGAACAATCATTTCAAGCGCTGCCGACTCAAGGAAAGATACACGAAGCACAGGATCCGCATCAATGTGGTACTTCAGGGATCCAGATCTATGTAGACGTGTGTTAAATGGTCTACAGGATGTGCATTTTCATGATGTTATATCATGAGTATTGTGACATTTAAAAACAAATGTAACATGTAAGTGCACATATGCAGCACGTAAAAAAAATGCGATTTAAGAGTGCCATTCCGCAATGCAGTACAAACCGTGCCAGAAGCCCTGTTAAGA
The DNA here is from genome assembly GCA_023653785.1 of Ophioderma brevispina. Classification (NCBI taxonomy): domain Eukaryota; kingdom Metazoa; phylum Echinodermata; class Ophiuroidea; order Amphilepidida; family Ophiodermatidae; genus Ophioderma; species Ophioderma brevispina. The sequence continues at coordinate 26,597 of JAMKCH010030444.1, forward strand.
TCACATATGGGCCACGGAGGAGCACATTGATCCGCTTTATGCGATCTCGTGTCTCTTTAGAGAGCCCCATTGAGAGTTACCTAATACATGGCACACGCAGATGTCTCACATGGCAGCTACTGCACTCGCACAGGATTTGGGTCCCCCCCTGAATTAATTTGGAATAGCCATGGTCAGGGCATGATCAGGTGCTGGGTGTCACATGCACTGCATATGATAAATTACTGATCATGACCTGACCATGGTAACATTCGTGAACCTAGGCGTAAGTTTTTTCATGTCTTTATTTATTTCTTTTCTAATGAAGACACTGAATTTTGCCCCAACACATTAATATAAGCATTAATTTTCTAAAATCTGAAACTCACTAATCCAGGGGATTAATTTTGGTCAATATGCACACATTAAATACCTGTGATGGATGTTTTTTGAGAGTATTTTTGCCTTACTTGTTTTTCTGACTCTCCCGAGGGTGTGAGGATTACCAACCTTCTTTGACACTTGTTGGCCTGCAGGTAATACAAAGAAAATCAATACCCCAATTAGTGAAATAATTCAGTCAAATGTGACTATTACCATATAAGGCAATTAGAGGCTTTGAAAAATGATCTCTGAACTACTCAATAAAATGACACGCAGGTGAAGAAGATTAGATTGGTGCAAAACAGGCCACATACCCACCCGCCATGCATTCATGTGATGTCATTTGTGTGAGGTGTGGATTTGAAGCACTGGATTTTACACCATAAAATAACAGGGGAAACAGAGGTAAGGTCCCAGCCCTGCTGCAAATAATTGGGGTTTTTTTGGGAAAAAGGGGGGACCCTCGCCTAAGTATACCCAAAAAAATTGAGAGGAAATGGTGAGATCTGGGTTGCACATCATGTTCTATCAATATAAGACTATAAAATCGTATATGAAAGGTCATGAAAGTTTACATGATACGTTATTTTGACTGACAAAACCGATTTTAACCGTATTCCTTACAGGGAACACCTGACTAAAAAGTGCTCTGACCTCCAGGGTCCACGTGCATGCTATTCTTCCGTCCATTAGCTCAGAAATTTTGGGGATAACTACCCTAATTCATGATTGATCAGTAGGAGATATTATGAATTTCAAGCAGAATGTTAGCTTAAAGGTCTAAGATGTTTCATTGAGGAGAAAATTACATTTTCATCACACCCATTTTGTATCAGAACAAATGGGAACAAGGATTTTACCAGTGTGAAACCTATACTTAGCCATGGGGCAAGACCAAATAACAGCTTCATAACAAATTCCGTAGTCCCCTTCAAAGGGATAAGACAAAACCCGTTGTAATTATTGATAAATTATTAACCTGACATAACCGTCCGGTTGCCCCAAATAAACTTGCACATTTCTTAAAATTTAAAATTCACATCAATTTCTCTTTCCTAATATCAGTGACCA